>CM034006.1:23325225-23412418 GCA_019603395.1 Cyrtorhinus lividipennis
TAATAATGCAAATTTCGCATTTAGACTGAGCCCCACAGATGTGTTTTTGATGTATGTACCTGGAGCTCTACTTGGATCTCAAAATAGGTTATGAACACTGAGTGGGAACAAACAGAATGCCGGAATCTTACAGCTACCTCCCAAATGTGTGATAGTCGAAGACTAGAAGAATTGACACCTTAATTATATAGGGCACTAAGGCCCCTATCTATGAGGGGTTATGACGAATACGTTAATCTCAGACTTACGATACTATGACTATGATTATCCACCGTATCAATTGTACAAAGTGGATACAATTAAATTCTGTTAGAAGTTGTAAGATGATTGTTATACAATAGGTTTCACAATTAAATCCTCGAGTATCCCTTGATCTGTGCAGCTATTGCGTTGATTATAATCTAGCCACGATGTAATGATACATAGAGCGCTGGTAATATTGACCTGAAAAATACATCATGGTAAGGGATGCGTGGACGGCGGACGGACATTGGCTCATTTTGATCTAAACATAGGTTGATTATTCAAAAAATAACCTACCAATAAGCAAATGTCCGTCCGCCGTCAACGCCGACTTTGGTAATAGAACATTTCCTATGAATCTGAAATTTAGGTAAGGAATCCGTTTTCGGCTTTACTTAGTCCTCTAAAATTTTCAGCCCGATCAAACCAAATTTGAGGGGAAAGAGGGATAGAAGTCAAAATGTGTACATCGAAAAATCGATTTTCGAGATTTTTGGCGATCTAGGCGTGTGGGGTATCATTTTCGACGACTTTGCACGCTGAATCGATCGGAATGGGTCTCCATGCTCCCAGTCCGAGGAATAACCAACCCCTGTGGAAGAATTAGCATTTTTTGGGCACCGCTTCTGAACTCAGCGGCTTTCGAACACCAGACAAGATTTCCCAGGAAAGAAATACCATCAAACCTTCGCCTGCAAGTGATTTCACTCCGGGCTCATTGACATTGACTATGTAAGAAGCCTGTGCGTGGAAGAAACCCGGTTCAATGGCCCTTCATATGCCACTTGGACGTAAATGCCTTGAGGTGGATTCCAGCGGGGAAACCTTGGGTAAGTAAATTTTTACTAAACCGAAAAATCACTCACCTGCATGTAGCGAACACTATTTCTGTTTTGGGCTTATCTTTTCAAACATGAACTGCTGCCCTCGGTCGAACGGCAAACCATTGCGACCTTTGCCCATTTTCTTCTTCACATATTCAAACTGGTCAACGGCGTACTCGTAAAGCTCCATTTCCATTTTCCAAATTTTGGACTGCTTGATCTCAGCGACGGTTTCGTTGCTTGGCTCCAATTTCATATTGGTTTTCCTCAAATGGGATTTTTTACCTAAAATATCAAAATCGATCATAATGAGGAAACGAGAAAGGCATCTACCGGGAGTAATCACAACCAATAAAAAAAGAGAACAGAGTTCTAACTTGATTTGAAGTGCTGGATAGCTCCTCGAAAGAAAGTTGGTAAAGTTGCTTCTAATACAGCAATGAAGTCGCTGAGTTGTTCGGTCAATCCTACGAGGAGGTAACGCGTTGCCAGATTGTGTTTGGCCTGCTGCAGCGCCCAGTTATTTCCGGGTTCCCTGAAGAGAAACATGATTTGAGTTGAGATTGAACTTTGTACGTGCTAGGGAAAGGTGGGGGACATCATCATAAATATGATACTAATACTGACATTTTCTGTACATGGAAATTCGTACAGCCATCCAAGTAATTCCAACTAAATTTCTTCTAAAAATCCAACTTGTTGGTGAGTTATATAAGAAAATGTGTAAACTAATAATCTATTCTAGTTCATAAATAACAAAATAAATTCATTTAAGAAATGATTTTGCCTAGGCCTCATGGGGCTCTCTATGGAGTTAGTTGGATGGAGGTCTTTCATGGGCGAATCTCATCTCAATTGTGGTAAGTATTGACCGTCTCAACTATGTACAATCACAATCATGTTATATCGAGCCTACCATGATTTTCGGCGAAGTAGGCGCGTAGGATATCATTTTCGACTAAATTTTGGACGCAGAATCCAATGAGACGGGTCCCGGAACGATCGGTTATGGGTCAATATGGGTATCTATCTACCTATTTCGAATGTTTGTTTTTTTTTTTCTTCGAGATTTCTGGTACCTAGGTGTGTGGGGTATCGTTTTCCACTAATTTGGACGCTGAATCAATTGGAATGAGCCTCCATGCTCCCGGTCCGAGGAATAACCAACCCCCGTAAAAGAATTTGCAGCGTTTTCCATAAACATTGTCGGACCCAGGTTGTCGCTTGGGAAGAGAAAGAATATCGGCCACCGCCTGCAGAACTGGAAGCATGCAGCGGGGAAGAGAAAGCTTATGTTTGCGTCCCTTGATTCTGTTAGAGAATACCTGCATCGATAAATAACCACATTCTCCAAGGTACAATAAACCATTGTGGAAGATTAAGCAGCGTTCTGGCGTCCACTTCTATTGGGTATTTTCCTTAATTCTTATCCTTCCGCATGACTGTGTTGTACTAGACCCCTAAAAGCCCTTAAATTGGCACAACGCTCAGCGAAGACTTCGTTCATGGTCACCTTCCAGATATAAAATGAATCATGATTCGTACACGATTATCTGATCCGCCCTCTTAGGTGAATTTCTCAAACAGTATTACGCTTGTCAGCTCAATGAAAACCCGCCGCGAGCTGGATTCATGGAGAGCGTGAGCTTGAAACGCATAATTCATGTAAATCTAGCTTAAGAGAGAAGTAGGAGGAATGAGTAAAAGGATGAACAAATGTAAATGGTCAATGACTTCCTATTTTTAAGGATCAATATAAAAAATTAAATTTCTCACCAACACTCTGGCATGTGACCGCACAAAAAGGGAATCTGCAGCCACATGTTGACAGGATCACAGTCCGGCTGTTTTCTCTTCACGCATTCGTCGAAAGTCTAAAGGAAAAGGGATCACCCTTAACTTATTCCCGACAAAATCTAGTGGATTGTAGCGGAGCAAATACCGAAAGAAAACCTACCATTTTGTCACCGTGCTTCCGTCGTATAAGATGAGGTCTGTAATTGTCGCCAAATCTGAGGAAATAGTAATAGGAGACCAAGCGGTCAAGCGGCTTTCTCAACAAGTTGATGTAGATGGGCTTCTGAATAGAACCGAATCTAGAAAGTAGGTAGGCAATTACTGCAACTATTACGACAACGTCATTATAGAAACGTTCATTGTGAATATTTCAATATAATTTCAATTTTCTGGGCTTACTTGTCAAAATCAATAAACGCAACATGACCATGGTACAGCCCTGGTTTTTTGGAGTTCCAGTGAGACACGTTATGAACGAAGCGCGCCTAAAAGCCAAGAGGTTTGAATATTACAAATAGAGTATTAATCTATCAGTTGCGGGGGTGAAGTAGAGTAAACTATGGAACGGGGTAGATAAATAAAAAAACTTGAGTCCGAAATGATCTGATATAACTGTAGTACCTTCCAGGGACATACCCACTGATAGCGAGCATAATCATGCAAAATCTGCCCCCCCCCCCCCCCCAGTGTAAAATAAATCTTCAAAAGCAGAACCTAAAAAAAAAAAAAAAAACCGTACCACTTTTTCAAAGACCTGGACCTGATATGCCTGCGTAAGACTGTGCCTAAGGCCACTAGGCCCATTACAGTCTATCCTCGTCCATATTGTTACGCCAGGTCGTCTGGGAGCCCTGCTCTATGGCGTCCCCGCATATCAGGTACCCCGCCCTCTTCCGGCATTTGCCTGCCTTTGGCAGCCCCGGATGGACCTCGTGGGGATGCCGGGTTTTACAGGGGTCTTTGATGCTCTTTTCTGCTCTGTACCTTGACGGTATCTGTGAGCTAGGACGGGTGGCTGTGGAGCTGCTGGGACTTAGTGCTTATTGTGTGGTAGTGGCGGCACTTACTCGCCACCTCACAGGGCATCACTGAATTTACAGGCATTTTATAGTGGTACCTATATAGAAAAACACCCTACCTGTGTCCTCCACCCAGCTGATTCTTCACCCATTTCTTCATGCTCCACAGTCCTGCAAAGAAGTCACTTTGCAAAACGTAGCGCGGTAGGGCGAGTACTGGAATATTCCACCCCTACCTGGATAAAATGCCTAATCAACTAACTATGCCTAGCCTAACAGAAATTTATCACGGGTAAGTATCACATTTTTGTTAAATGGACTAGGGGAGGGGGGGCAAAGACGTGGACCAACTGAAAGAAAGACCCTGACCAAAATTTCCGTGATATTCCTAGCGTCCTAGGAATATAATTTTCCTGGACCGGTTGGTGCCCTGGTGACTGGAGGTGGTTATGGGTCAAAACGAGTACCTACCCTTTTTGAAAGTTGGTTTTTGAGATTTTTGACCACCTAGGCTCGTGGGGTGTCATTTTCCACTAAATTCTGAAAGTTGAATCGACTGAAATGAGCCGGGACACTCCACACTCAGTTTTCGCCCCAGCTCCAAGGAGTAACAAACCCATGTGAAAGAGCTTGCAGCATTTTGTTTTAGGTATATGTTCGTACCATTCCATTGTATCCAGATCGACCTAGTTCATGTGCATTTTCGTAACTGTGCAATTTTTAACTGGGTAGGTACTTCCTCCTCTTTAGATCGTAATTGTGATTTTATACCGTACCTACCAACCTATATTCGGAAAATAAAGTTATTCTCACTCATTCATTGATTGTTCACGATTCATTATTAATTGAATGGTGTCATGTGTGAGCAATATTTTCATTCCGACTGAATATTAATGGAGTAGAATAAAAACGCGGCTCTTGGTGATTTTGATGCTCCACCCTCGAGGGGTTCGTGCTAACTTGACTTCACAAATCAAACTCATATGAACCTCTGACCGGAAGGAGATTCAATGTGGTGATCCAGGGAGAGGAGCTTGGACCCAGGGACCCCCGGGGGTACTGCCAGGAGATCTGGAATGGTTCACGGATGGGTCCAAGATGGGAACGGATCCGGCCTGGGGGTGTATGGCCCGGTGCCAGAATGGGAGCTCTCGCTCTCCCTTGGTAGCTGGGTCACAGTATACCAGGCTGAGCTGCTCGCAATAGAGAAATGTGCTGAGGAGAACATGAGGAGGGCCTACCGAGCTAGGCGGATCCACATCTTCTCTGACAGCCAAGCAGCACTCAAGGCCTTAATGGGATCGAGCTCTGACTCGAGGCTGGTGCTTGAGTGCTGGGAAGCCCTCCAACTACTGAGTGGAACAAACAAGGTTGTCCTCACATGGGTCCCGGGCCACTCAGGGGTTGAGGGTAATGACCGAGCTGACGCTCTGGCTAGGTGTGGGTCGGGGACTGTTTTTACGGGACCTGAACCATGCCTAGGAATCTCCCGCACCCTACTATCGGGGTGGGTGGCAAACTGGGTTCGCTCCCAGCACCAGAGGCGCTGGGAGCGGACGCCGCGGCAAGAAAAGGGTCATATCATGATGACTGGTCCTAACAAAGGTAGGGCCACGAGATGCCTAAACCTTAATAGAGCTTCCCTGAGACTCATCGTTGGCTTATTTACAGGACACGGGGACTTCAGGAGGCATCTCTGCAGGATTGGGGTGCGCAATGGTACCCCTGACTGCAGATTCTGTGGCGAAGACGAGGAGACAGCGTCTCACATCGTCTTCAACTGTCCTGCCCTGGAACACAGGCGTTACAGAACCTTCAAGACTTGGGACCGAGGGGACATCCTCAACCAGGAGAACCTGGTCGGAGCTCTGCTGGACCTAGTCGGGAACACCGAGCTTCGGCCAAGATGAGCTCCAGGGGTTAGCACAGTGGGCCACTAGGTCTAAGTGCGGGGGGCGGACACGGCGGTGGACGCCCCCTTTACCCCTGTGTAACTAATCTAATCTAAAACTCATATGACCTTATATCCGCATCGTACAAGCGTTGTTTCCCAAATCAATTAGGCAACATTTCCCCTCGTTTAAGTAGGTAAATTCCATTCGTTCCCACAAATACAATCACTTCCCCATACGGTATTTTTATGAATTTTTAAAAATCTTCTCTTGAAATTAGATCACTTAGGACCGGCATACCTACTATGCTACTAAAACCGATGCCTAAAAACTCAGACTCAAGTATAGACCCACAGATGTCATCACTTTTGATCAAATACCTCATAAATTGTTTTACATAATGAGAACGCCGAAAATGAATGAACGTTTCTACCTGGTCAGATATCGGCATGACGTGGAGGTTTCCAGTCACGTTGAGATGCAAAACGTTGAATCCATTTCGCTTGCACAGATCATACGCCACGTTCACGAAGGAGGTGGATGCCGTTTTGGGAACGCGATTGTATATAAGTACCGAGTCGTCCCCTTCCTTCTTCTTAGCTCCCCTCGATATCCTCGCTTCGGCCAATAAATTGTTATTGGCAATCTGAAGCCTGGCTACAGTAGCTTCTGAAAATGTTGACCGAAAACTTATCGACGGTGAGATAAGAACAATGTATGTCATACTGTTTTCATAAAAATGAGGTATGACGTACCCAGAGCATTCCGGCTTTCTTCAAGGCGGATGAATTTCAATTGAATGAACGATCCTAGAGTAACGAAAAGGAGCACAAACGCAAGCGCCCATGATCGGTAACCTTGGTTCAGGAGCCTCAAGAGCATACTTCGTCGAGTCCGGCAACAGCAATCTCCATAGCACCCCACGGAAATCACGAAATTGATTGAAATTAGAACGACACCGGTAATATGATGAAAGAATGCAAATGTAACAAACACGTTCGAAAAAACGATTGACAGAGGAGTATCGGAAGCAATAACAATACAACTATACACAAACACAATAAAGATAAAGGAGGTTTCAAATTGATAAGGTTATTCAAGAAGGAAGGCAAGTGGTGCCTGTGTCATTTGTGGAGGACGCACCTTGGCTGAAACACCAAAAAAATATATTATGTATTATTTCTTAAAGTTTGTTTTTTCTGTACCTCACGGTAAACAAGGAATTATGTATAACTTCATGAATCTTAAATCAGCTCCTATCAGTACAATTTTAATTTTGATTTGGCAGGTAACATCGATACGATATAAATGTACCTACTTTATTTAAAAAGTGTCTCTAGTTTCAATTTAAAACATGTATACTCAAGATATTCAGAAAGATGTCGACATTGACCCACGATTTGTCGTTAGAAGGTAGTAAGATGGTGGGGAGCTGTGCGAATTCGAACATCTCTAGAGTTGTAGAGTCGTTGATCTAATGATTTGCAGCATAATCTCTACATAAAACTTGAACAAACACATCCAACATATTACACCAAATTCAAAGATTATAATATTGATAAATGTCAGATTCTTTAAGAAAGTGATGAAAATTGTATCGATTTATTTGGAAAAAAAGAGTCGTTTTTATAAATGTATCGATTGTTCCAAACATTATTCGGCATTATTTACCTGGTATCATGTCAGAAACTAATGACTACAAATAATATATTATGTATGGGGAGATAAGCGACCATATGGAAGAGTAGTGGTTGCTTTCCCGACCCTTCAACCGCTTCTCAGAGTACTGGATCAGGAAAAAAAACCATATACTTTGTACTGGTACATACTGTACTGGACCAAACTCAGATATCCATTGTCATGGGTATGACACGGCATATGACTCCGCTGTTCCTGAAGTTCTACACTTCTCCAAAGGTCTGCGCTGCAACTTCTCCAAAGATAATATGCTCTGCAGTTTCTTCGTCGATCTGTGCTGCAACTTCTTCGTAGAACTGCGCTGCAACATCTTCATAATTCTGCGTCATGTCATCTATAAGGATCCATTCCTGTTGCAGCACCATTGTCTTCTCTGCTAGTATACCGCAGAAAACCGCCGTTCTCCGCTCTATTGTAGGCTGTGCTAGAACAGCCCCAAGCTCTGCACTTCAGTTGATCATGTGCAAGACATGAGACCAGAATACGCCGTCAGGGATTAGAGACATGATAGCATCATGTCGTGGAATTTCACTAACTTGGCTTTAGACAAAGGTCCCTGACTTATAAGCCCGGATCCATCAGTTGTGGAAATTAAAAACAATAACGATGTACTTATTAAAATCAATTTCTTGTGAGCAACTAGTACATAGAAGGAAAAACTCTGCAAATTATTACACACGGGTTGGTTATTCCTCAAATGGGGAAAACAGTGGGTGCGGCGGGTCCCAGACCCATTCCAATCGATTCAGGATCCAAAATTTAGTGAAAAATGGTACCCCACACGCCCAGGTACCAGAAATCTCAAAAACACATATTCAAAATGGGTAATATATACCCAATTTGACCCATAACTTCTTCCAGTGGGTGCCAATCCCTTTTCATTGGATTCAGCGTCCAAAATTTAGTGAAAAACGGTACCCCCTCGCCTAGATCGCCCAAAATCTCGAAAATCCATTTTTCAAGAAACACATTTTGACCCCCACCCCACCCAAATTTGGTCCGATCGGGCTGAAAAGTTTCGAGGACCGTTCTAGACCGGGTACAGACCCCTGACCCAAATTTCAGATTTTTAGAAATTTTTCTACAACCAAAAACGGCGTGGACGGCGGACGACAGGGCGATATTCCTGCCCACCATCTTGTATGCGGCTCCTACATGGTGGCGGAATCCAAACCAGCGGGAGAGAGACCAGATCTTACAGCAGCAGCGAGCCGTTCTTCTGGCAATCACACGCGGTTATCGTACAGCATCCACACTCGGGCTTCAGGTGATTGCGGGCTGCATGCCTGTTGATATTGTGCTTGATGCGATGGTTGCCTTCAGCTCGATCAAGTGGCCAGATCGTACTGCAGTCCCCTTGCAGAGGGATTGGAATGGTTTGTTGGAAGCAGCACAAACGACCGAAATGAAGATAGCCAGGATACGAGAATGGGCACTAACTGCGTGGCAGGAACGGTGGAATAGTGCAGCAAGCGGGCGGCTAACACACCAGTTCTTCCCCAATGTCTCACAGCGCCTGAACATGGATCATGTGGAACCCTCATATGAGACTACCCAACTCCTCACCGGCCATGGTAATTTCAGTGCCAAACTCCACTCCATGCGGCGGCGAGATACGTCTGCATGTCCATGCGGTCACCCTTCGGAGACGGCAGAGCACGTCCTGCGGACTTGCCCGCTATACAACAATGAGCGTCAAGTTATGACAGGCACAATTGAGTACAACGGCCCTCTATGCTCATTGGTGGAGTCCAGAAATGCATGGAAGAACTTCGATGCATTTGCACGAGCCAAAGTTCGCCTAAGAGGCGAGGCAGCAGCATTGCCGTAATTAATTCCAATTATGAACCTTGCCCTCAAAACTCCCTGTAAAATCCAGCACATCAGTTAACAGACCGGACAGCGACAGAACACATGCAAGTGAATGGTTGCTAAGGGCCAGAAGGGCCTCAGATGCAGACCAAACAGAAACAGAAAGAGAATCCTTGGACGGCGGACGGACATTGCCTTTTTTGGTTGGTTATTCCTTGAATAATCAACCTATGTTTTCATGCAAATGGTCAACCTCTCCGATTCGGCTCAAATTTTTTTTTCTGGACGTTTCATGGTGTCTAGATCAAAAATCTGCAAATTCTTACACACTGGTTGGTTATTCCTCGAATGGGGGAAACAGTGGGTGTGGCGGGTCCCAGACCCATTCCAATCGATTCAGGGTCCAAAATTTAGTGGAATATGATACCCCACACGCCTAGCACCAGAAATCCTGACACATACAAAATGGGTGGATACATACCCATTTTGACCCATAACTTCTTCCGGTGGGTGCCAATCGTTCTGGGGCACACATCATTGAATTCAGCGTCCAAAATTTAATGGAAAATGATACCCCACACGCCTAGGTAGCAGAAATCCCGAAAACACTAATCAAATTAGGTAATAATACCCAATTTGACCCATAACTTCTTCCAGTGGGTGGCCGATTGTTCTGGGACCCATTTTATTGGATTCAGCGTCCAAAATTTCGTGGAAAATGATACCCCACTCGCCTAAATCACCCAAAATCTCGAAAATCCATTTTTCAAAAAACCCCTACCCCCTCCAAATTTGGTCCGATCGGGCTGAAAAGTTTCGAGGACCCATCTCGGCTGGGAACAAACCCCTGACCCAAATTTCAGATTTTTAGAACATTTTCTACTACCAAAAACGGCGTGGACAATGGACGGCGGACGGCGTACGGCGGACGAACATTGACCTTTTTTGATCAGGACATCATGAAACGTCCAGAAAAAAATTTTGAGCCGAATCAGAGAGGTTGACCATTATCATGAAAACATAGGTTGATTATTCAAGGAATAACCAACCAAAAGGTCAATGTCCGTCCGCCGTACGCCGTCCGCGCCGTTTTTGGTTGTAGAAAATTTTCTAAAAATCTGAAATTTGGGTCAGGGGTCTGTTCCCGGCCTAGGACGGTCCTCCAAGCTTTTCAGCCCAATCGGACCAAATTTGGGCGGGGTAGGGGTTAAAATGTGTTTTTTGAAAAATGGATTTTCGAGATTTTGGGCGATCTAGGCGAGTGGGGTATCATTTTCCACTAAATTTTGGACGCTGAATCAAATGAAATGGGTCCCAGAACGATTGGCGCCCACTGGATGAAGTTATGGGTCAAATTGGGTATATATCACCCATTTTGAATATGTGTTTTTGAAATTTCTGGAACCTAGGCGTGTGGGGTATCATTTTCCGCTAAATCTTGGAAGCTGAATCCAATGAAGTGGGTCTCAGGACGATTGGCGCCCACTGGAAGAAGTTATGGGTCAAATTGGGTATATATCACCCATTTTGAATATGTGTTTTTGAGATTTCTGGAACCTAGGCGTGTGGGGTATCATTTTCCACTAAATTTTGGATCCTGAATCGATTGGAATGGGTTTGGGACCCGCCGCACCCACTTTTTTCCCCATTTCCCCCATGTTGAAGAAATGAGTCTCCATGCGCCTGGTCCAAGGAATAACCAACCCCTGTGTAAGAATTTGCAGCGTTTTGATCTAGACACCTTGAAACGTCCAGAAAAAAAATTTGAGCCGAATCGGAGAGGTTGATTTTTTGCATGAAAACAGGTTGATTATTCAAGGAATAACCAACCAAAAGAGGATGCAATGACTAGCAAACCATGAACCTTGCTGTAATGAACGTTTTCTAGCCGTGAATTTATCCTTGTGGGCATAGGCATAGGTCTCAGACAAGAGATATGTTTCTCATTATAGTAGGTTCCTACGGATTGATTGTGATTGGTGGAGCGAGCAGAGGGAAATTCGAATCCCTTGTTCTTAAAAATCTTAAATCTTCTTAAATTTTTATCTCAAAATCGATTAATCGGTAGTAGGACATTGATTTTTCGATTAAATCGACAATCGATTTTTACCCCTAGTGTGTTCTGTGTTCGGCATTTGTCTTGCCCTGAAGTTGAATTTGAAGGCTTCTGAGTTTTCGCCCGAGAATTCAGCAACACTTGAGTTAACATTCTATTAATGATGATTGATGACCAGTTGACCAGTAGTAAGTAGTAAGTGGAATATTCTTAAGAATGCCGTCTAAGTTCCTTGAAAAATAACTTCTGACTACAATGGAAACTGTGGCGTACAACACTATCAGTGACGACTACCAGATATGCTCGTTATTCGCTCAGAGTATGACAGAATTGGCGGCTGTTTACATAGCGAGGCATAAACCATCTAAAACCTTGGTCGCGTATAAGAAGTACGACTTGGAAAAACTGGGAGCTGAGGACGCTCAACTGGTACAGGATGAAGTCATACTTATGAGGCAGCTCAATCATTCGGCGATTCTTCCTTTGCTATCAAGTTTCGTCGCGAACCAGAAAGTCGTTTGTATTTTACCTCTGATGGGCTATGGATCGGCTGCTGATGTTATGCTGAGGCACTTTTCAGCGGGTTTGCCGGAGCAAGCGATTGCAACGATTGTAAAGACGGTCCTCCAGGCGCTCGTTTACTTACATTCCAAAGGAATTATTCATAGGGCGGTCCGCGGCAGTCACATACTCATATCTACTGAAGGGAATGTTGTTCTGTCCGGTCTGAGGTACGCGTACCCGATTATTTCTTCCGGAAGGTGGCAAAGGAAAATCCATTCCTACCCTGCCAGCGTGATGGCTCCAAATGTCAACTGGCTGTCTCCGGAGTTGCTAAAACAAAATCTCGAAGGCTACGACGAACGATCGGACATTTACAGTGTCGGCATCACAGCTTGTGAATTGGCCAACGGTATTGCTCCTTACCAAGGAGTCTCCAAGACGTTGATGTTGATTGAAAAGGCCCAAGGGATTCTCAGACCTTTGATGGACTCTTCGACTTACATCTCCCGAGGGACCGTCGACGGGGAGGTTGACGGTGAGTTGTGCCAAGATGACGACGATTACTCAACCGTAATCGCCAACAGAACCTTCTCCGATGGTTTCCACAACGTCTCGGAAATGTGTCTTGAACCCCTCGATCATCTGAGACCTTTCGCTAAAGACCTCCTTTCTCATTCATTTTTCAAAAACGCCCCTCCTCCCTCTGCTCTTCCAAGGTTGTTGTATCCAGCTATGCCGATACTTCAGAACAGTATACCGGACAATCAAGAAGATTTGGAGTCTCTGATGGTCTGTGAGAAGCTCTACAATATGGAAATGGATCCCATTTCGTGGGATTTCTGACTGACCCTCGACGGATTCCTCAATAAAGTTATTAAACTTAGCTAGCTACTTCCTCAAATCGAATCAATCTCGCCACGACTACTCTCAAGGGATGCAGACAGATTTTCGTTAAGATGATCGTCTCAAATTTGTAAAATGTTGTCTACCATAATCAACTTTGCCTACTGGTTCCCCAACTAAATACGTGGTCCAGAGTTCAAAATAATTATCATACCCATCCTGGATAAGCGGTAGATTCAGGGAATGCGCACGATCCTTCCTTAGAGAAAATGTGTCGATGGACAATTATGTTGTCATAATATGTATAGTTGATCATGTAAGCAAAGCTGAAACTACATTTGATTACAATTAAATAGTGGTATGTGAACCAAAAAAAAATGTCCATTTGCCACACCATGTCGCGATCATGCAATTTTCTCCAAGAAGCTCAGTTCATTATTGGGCAGCGGGGACAGGAAAAACATGTGTTACAAGAACATGTACCTCGCTATTTATAAAATATATAATGTTTACAGTTATGAACTTGTCATTCATTACCTCTGGCTCTAGTTCATCCGATTATCGCCTCGGGTACCTAGTTATTAGCTTTCAGCTACTACTGGTTATTACTGATTTATTATTCCTTGAATAAAACAACCAAATACCTCACACTAACCTCTCTGATTTATGGCAGTTTGCGTTTCATGATGTCTAGAAGAAGAATGCTGCAAATTCATTCACGGGGGTTGGTTATTCCTCGGATCAGGGGCAAGTAGAAAATGGGGGGGAAACAGTTAGCGTGGAGTGACCGGACTCTTTCTAATGATACTCCACATCCCCGATCACCGAAAATCCGTTTTTCAAAAAACATATTTTGACCCGCTCAACCCCCCCCCCCCCCCTTTACAGGAATAAAGAAGTGGTGGGTATTGGTCAGAATGGGTATCTATTTACCTAGGTACTTCAAAAGAGGGTTTTCGAAAATGACCTTTTTCTACGGTATTTACTGGGATTTGAAATTGCACTAGGACAAAGGCGACGCTTATCTAGAAATATATCTCTTTATTTTATGAATAGACACAGATTATACAGTAATGATAATATGCCCTAATAAATACAACAGCTTTTTGTGTGTCTCAAGTAAGGTATTTTCTGAGCCCAAGAAGAAAACGTCTACATTACAATATAGTGAGTGATAACACAAGCATGATACAGTATATAATCATGATATACATTTACTGTCCAACATTGTTTCAATTTAGAAAAAAATTATGCATAGCTCATTCCAAAAAACGTCAACAAATATCGCATACATCAGTATGTTTTCTAGCATACCATTATTCAAGACTATAATTGTTCAACCGACAACCTAGTAAAAATGTTCATTATAGGTAGAGCTATAAAAGTTGGAAATTACCAACAGTTTTGACGATTACCATAATAATATATATATATTTTGTTTTTTATAAATATTGTGAATAAAAAGGAGATTGGTGAGGAGGAACAATAATATGAAATTTAATCACTTCTATTTTCAATGTATCATTACACAATGTACAAGACATTAATATTAAGTGGTAGGGTTAGGTAGAAAGGCGACGCAGCGTAATCCAATGAAGGGATATTTTAATGTTCATCCTGAATGATTCAACAACAAAACGGGGGAGGTCGATACTGCATTTCAAAAATAAAGTAGACCAAAATGGAATGGATCGCTTTCGTAAATTTAACCTCACAGGTTCATCGAATCTGTTTAGGGGCAGTCCGTTGAAGGACAACAGAATTGTATGCCGAGGAAAAGGTTTGGATTTTTATAACTCGTAATTCCAAGTTTTTTAAATTTAATTTTAATTTTTTGTAATTTGTCAATTTTAGGATTTATAGTTGATTTTTTGTAAGATTTTTTAAATTAATGGTCTCCACATCAAAACTGAAATTGGAATAGATAACAATTCGACAATAGTTTAGATATCTATATAAATAAAGATAGTGCCCGAACCACCATTATCTGTTGTAGTTGATTTGTTGTAAGTTCCACTTGAAGGCGCTGGTCACTGCTCCTAGTTTTTAATTATATATGCCCGAGCTCCAAGAATATGTTGTCAGCCTGAAACCAAGCTGAGTAGAAAGAGTATGATCAGTCATATAGTCAAGATATTTACATAAAAGTCATAAAAATAACTTCCGAAGAAGATTTTAGATACAGATGATTTTGTACTGACCGATGCGTCAATGCTTATAACATTAGCATTAGGTTCTTCTAAGGTAAGCTGGGTGAATAGACAAGAATAATAGGTAGGGGATGGCATCGGTACCGAATCCTGAATAAGAAGCTCGTCATTGGGAGGGATTTCGTAACTGGTGATGTCCTTGAATGTTGTGTGAGGGGCTCAATAATGAGACGCACAGGATTTGAGGGGCTACCGAAAAATAGCAATTAGGGTCAAATAATGGAGAAGGCTTGGGCTACAACGCTTTTGGTGTGGACTTCGTTTTGGTCTTATTAATATTTGATAATACCGATTGAAGTGGTACTCCAGCTCGTTCGCAAGCGTGTTAAGATGAGTTTTTCCGGGTTCATCCATTTGACCGATGTTACGTCACATAAATTTGCATTAGGTGAATATAGATCCCACAATTTTCAATTTGAGGAATACAATGGGCGCTAACAGAAGTGAGGTTTGCTACCTGGTAGTTAGGCGACCAGCTAAAATCTAGAACCCCCTTGTTCAGCTACTCACGCGTCTCGATCATTTGAATAATCCCGCTAGTAAAAAAAATCTGCAAATTCTTACACACGGGTTGGTTATTCCTCGAATGGGGGAAACAGTGGAATTTAATGGAAAAAGTGGAATATGATACCCCACACGCCTAGGCACCAGAAATCCTGACACATACAAAATGGGTGGATACATACCCATTTTGACCCATAACTTCTCCCGGTGGGTGCCAATCGTTCTGGGACACACATCATTGAATTCAGCGTCCAAAACTTAGTGGAAAATGATACCCCACACGCCTAGGTAGCAGAAATCCCGAAAACACATAATCAACTTGGGTAATAAATACCCAATTTGACCCATAACTTCTTCCAGTGGGTGCCAATTGTTCTGAGACCAATTTTATTGGATTCAGCGTCCAAAATTTAGTGGAAAATGACACCCTACTCGCCTAGGTAGCAGAAATCCCGAAAACACATATTCAAAATGGGTAATAAATACCCAATTTGACCCATTACTTCTTCCAGTGGGTGCCAATCGTTCTGGGACCCGTTTAATTGGATTCAGCGTCCAAAATTTAGTGGAAAATGACACCCCACTCGCCTAAATCACCCAAAATCTCGAAAATCCATTTTTCAAAAAACCCCTACCCCCTCCAAATTTGGTCCGATCGGGCTGAAAAGTTTCGAGGACCCATCTCGGCTGGGAACAGACCCCTGACCCAAATTTCAGATTTTTAGAAAATTTTCTACTACCAAAAACGGCGTGGACAATGGACGGCGTACGGCGGACGGACATTGACCTTTTTTGATCAGGACATCATGAAACGTCCAGAAAAAAATTTTGAGCCGAATCGGAGAGGTTGACCATTATCATGAAAACATAGGTTGATTATTCAAGGAATAACCAACCAAAATTCACGAATCCAATCGCATTTCGACCCGTTTTGCAGTACGTATCGTAAAACAGATCCAACTGCTAGAAAATTATCTAAAATGGAAACGATCTTTTCATCAATGAAAGAGTACTCACCATGCAGTGATATTGACTATAGAGGAAATCGCAGCATTTGCCCTTCACTTACAGCACATTCCAGCGTTCGATTTAGCGGGGGAATCCGACTCTATGAGCCGACGACCTTGACCACTGGTGTTACCAGCACTTTGGTCGTTCTTTGGAAGTTTCTTGGCTGGTAAAGACAAAAGACACAAGTTGTGAGCATAATTGAGACGAATAACGAGTGAGAATGGGTTATTATGAAGGTCGTCACGTCATCACTTTATAATTTCGACCTTTTGCCGGGGCCTACGCCGGTATTATTAGGAAAAGCAGCCGTAGTCTCTCATTACCCTTTGGGACACGTACATAACAGAGCAGGCAGTCGATATTGGAATAGGTTCCATGTTAGGAACGATTGTCTAGGTAAATAAACAGAAAATTTAGTGTGCGAATTGTCTGAGCGCCACACTCGCAGGTATGCACTTCTACCAGCTACATTTTGCCTAATATTAACAACCTGGATTTACCAGCAATGGTATATTAAGGGCTTTAGGCCAAATGTAGCTGAAAAATTCGAGACGTATCTACCTACGAGTGAAATTATTACGTTCAGACTTGAGGTAGGTATTATTGTGCACTTACCTTTCCCTATAAATGGATTTTAATATTACTGAATTCGGTATATTTAAACAAAACATGGTAGGCTGCGGACATGTAGTTAACCGGGTTAACTGGAATTTCCGCCATGAACGCAATTTTCTAATATTGTTATCATTACTGTATTATTGTCTACTACAAAATACCACGGCAGTCACCGGTTAAATTCTGGCACCAGTGCAGTGCGATACCTCCAGGCATGGTATGCCCATTCCGCTACGTCGTCGATCCACCTTTTTTGCGTTCCACGCAAATTATCGGTCCCGGGTTCAAGGACCTTGGGCGTTTTGGCCTTTGTTGTCGGCTTTGTGGTGTGTGTGGGAAAGACAATTATTCATCGTTGATAAACGTGAAAGTGCGACCCTGCTCCTCCTATAAGGCGAGAAATTGCACCGGTAACCAAAATCGTCCCAGATGATTGGCTCACTGGACGGAGAAGGCTTGACAGGACGGAATTTGGCGTATATAGCATACCGACACTGCAGCAGGTACGGTAGATAGCAAACCGAAACAATGGAGGGCTTGTAGACAGCACACGGAAACGGTACCCCCACATTTTTTTCGAAGTCCAGGAGGGATACCGTTTCATCCATGTTCAACACCAGGAATGTCACCCTGAACTCCACCAGAACTGGGCTGGTGGCGAAGAAGAGGATGACGTCCTAATTTATTGTCACCCAAGTTTCGAAGGGAGCAGAGGCGGTTTGAACTTTCAGATCTCCAGTATACACTGTCGTTGAGCGCCACTTTTTAGGCGACAGGCCTGCTGGTTATACCTCTAGATCATGCACAGCATACAACGGGTTTGAAGATTGCGTTGCGCTGGCACGTGCATCACACATCCAAGCGTACCTTATCGAATCCGTCACCGCCCCCAGCTGCAGTGCCCAGTCGGTCAAGTTTCCCAGGTCAGCATCAGAAGAACACACAAACTGACGGCCCAGTTCTTTCAAGTGAGCAATGCACCTGAGCCAGCTGCCGTAGGTGAGGCAGCTCCGCCATCCTCAGTGCCTTTATTAG
Source organism: Cyrtorhinus lividipennis (assembly GCA_019603395.1). Classification (NCBI taxonomy): domain Eukaryota; kingdom Metazoa; phylum Arthropoda; class Insecta; order Hemiptera; family Miridae; genus Cyrtorhinus; species Cyrtorhinus lividipennis. The sequence continues at coordinate 23,343,289 of CM034006.1, forward strand.
ATATTTACCAGCGAGTTTCGGTGGAATTCTCCGAAGGCCAAACATAGATGTTACGAAGTACCTCGGCACCTGAATTGCTGGGTTCTGCGTGAAGGCCCATACCACAATATAACACAACATTGCCTTTGTTGCAGCATTTAACACATTGTTTCTGGGAGAGACTGGGGAGAAAAGTGATCGGAGGATTGAATTCATCCCCAACTTGGCAGCTGCTGCCCTCTCAGAAGTGCAAGTTGGAAAAGATAAGAGGACCCTTTAATGCTTCGTAAATCATCAAATGTTTTGTTAATTGCACTACATACTGAGATAAATTATTATAAGGCTATTCGTTATAAACGTACACGAATTATTGTTCCAATTGACAATTGTTCCAAACATGGTAGGTACCTTTTCCAATCATGACAGCCTGTCCTATAATGTATGTGCATTTCCCAAAAAGTACTGAGAGAATATGATTGCCTTTCCTGATGTCGGCCTAGGCGCCGGCAAAACGAAATTATAATGTGAACAAGCAGTGACGAGCTTAACAAAAATCCACGATGTGAACTGTGGCAGGTCACTGATCAACCAAGAAGAGAATAACGTTCGCCAAGGCGGAATAAGTCCTAACGTCCTTCGAAGTCTCAAAGATTATATCGTTATCTTACACTTACCAATCGCAAGAAAAACTTCATTGACGTTTTTAGCCGTTTTCGCAGATGTTTCCATGAAAAGGAGTTGATTTTCTTCCGCGTACGCTTGAGCCTCTTCGAGTTCTACGCTACGTTTATTAGCGAGGTCCGCTTTATTGCCTGCGAGAGCTATCACTATGTTTGGAGAGGCTTGCCGTTGCAGCTCCTTGACCCACGTTTTAGCTCGGCCGAACGTGTCCTAAACAATTTTTTTTTTCAATTATCCACTATAATGCCGCAGAGGTGATATTCGAGGTGAAAAAAAAATTCACCTAAGGGATAATCCCTACCTGATTCGTAACGTCATATACTACGATGGCAGCTTGTGCTCCCCGGTAATACATGGGTGCTAAACTGTGGTACCTCTCTTGTCCAGCGGTGTCCCATATTTCAAATTTCACCGTAGTATCGTCCACGCAAACAGTTTGCGTCAGAAAAGCAGCTGAAATGTTACAACGAAAATGATATAAACACTTTGATCGCTGCAAACTAAAGGACTGAATTGCTGAGTCAATTTATCGAAGGCAAACCTCCAATTGTGCTCTCTTGGAACTCGTGAAATTGCCCTTTCACGAATCTGAGGACGAGACTGGACTTGCCGACGGCTGATTCACCGAGAAGAACAAGTTTGAATTGGCAGATTTTGGCTTGGGCCGTGCCGTTTGGGCGCTGTGGCCCACTTCGATTCGCCATATCCTGTAATCAAAAAGCACGTTATCAATAATGCAATAGACCAAAATGCTGCAATTTATTCCTTAATAGTTGATTACTCCCGGGAATATGGGGAAACAGTGAATGTGAAAAGTCTCGAACTCATTCCAATCAATTAAGCGTCCAAATTTTAACAGAAAATGATCCCCCAGACGCCTAGGTTCCCAAAACTCCAAAAACTCCTTTGGAAATAGGTAAGCAGGTACACATTTTGACACCCCCCCTCCCCCCATTAGGGCCAATCGGGCTGTAAAGTTTCGAGAACCAACTAAACCCGAAAACGGGCCTCCGACCAAAATATCAGACTTTTGAAAAATATTTACTACCAAAAACGGCGTGGACGGCGGACATAGAACCTATTTGTTGGTTATTTCTATAAAATTCAACTTGTTTTCATGCGCAAAGTGCGATCGGACCAAATTTGGGCGGGGTAGGGGTCAAAATGTGTTTTTTGAAAAATGGATTTTCGAGATTTTGGGCGATCTAGGCGAGTGGGGTATCATTTTCCACTAAATTTTGGACGCTGAATCCAATTAAGTGGGTCCCAGAACGATTGGCACCCACTGGAAGAAGTTATGGGTCAAATTGGGTATTTATTACCCATTTTGAATATGTGATTCCGGGATTTCTGCTACCTAGGCGTGTGGGGTATCATTTTCCACTAAATTTTGGACCCTGAATCGATTGGAATGGGTCTGGGACCTGCCACACCCACTGTTTCCCCCATTCGAGGAATAACCAACCCGTGTGTAAGAATTTGCAGATTTTTTTGATCTAGACACCACGAAACGTCCAGAAAAAATTTTTGAGCCGAATCGGAGAGGTTGACCTTTATTATGAAAACTTAGGTTGATTATTCAAGGAATAACCAATCAAAAATTAGGGGCCGATCAGAGATGGTCGACCCTCCATGACCTTGAGCTTGAAAGCAGGTTGATTATTCAAAGAATAACCAACCCAAATCCCCGCTTTGGATATCAATAATTGGTTTTGCACGTATATGTAAGAGCTGCCCCCCACTTTCTAACTATGATTTCTCCAAAGTCCAACCTTCTGATAAATTTTCAAATGATTTTGAAACGTTGGAACCTCCACTGTAACAGCGTAGTGATGAAAAATCAAATCCAAACTATAAATCAGTATATCTTTATTTTCAAAAGTGGGGGGCAGGGCTAAAATTATTATCTAGTCCAAAACTTTAGTCCTGTCCTTCACGACAGTTTTCAGGAATGTCCACGAACTATTCAACCATGATTGGCAAAATCGGAATCTGCGTAAACTACTTTAGTAATTTGCAAAAACGCCATGACTGCCTTTGTGATCTTATGACGCCATCTCCATATATGGAGATCTGTGTATCCTGCTTATCATGGCGCACCAGTTGGATTCGATGGTCTGGGTGTGCGCATGGGTCTCCGGATAGACGAAGTATACCGAATAATTCACAGTTTCGAGAAAAAACTGCATTTCGGATAGCCTGCTGTACGCATTCCATTGATCAGAAGCGTCTCAACCTCTTAACCATTGATCAAAGTGCATTGCTAAGTGCACTCATTTGCTTTGACACGAAAGTAAATAGGAACACTTCCTAGTACTGGGTGATAAGCTGATAGAACAAAAAATAAAAACTATAATCAAAAGTTGAGAGGTTGAGAAGCGATTGACTACGTGGGGGGGGGGGGGGGCAAGACCAAAGTTTTTGACGGGGTAAAAATTTAGTCCAGCCCCCCAGTTTTTTTAAGAGAACACACACCTAATTACGTTTTGGGGCTGCACTAAAGAACACCCAAATTTTTAGATATATGAAGAAAGAGAAAATGAGGTGTGATTCATAGAGAGATTTTATTACAGTGCGTGGGAGGCGTTTTCTACGCCTTTTCGCTTAACAAATTGGTGTTGCATCAAAAGATAAGATAGATAACAAGTAGCATCATTGATGAAGCATGGTCACAACTCTATACGTGCAGAGGTACGTGAGAATCGTGACAAAAATATCCTACAGACTGCTTTGTAGATATAAACACAGATGGCGGATTATCTAAGTAGAATTATATAGCCCACATGTTGCTGCCATCAAGTCCTAAGATGAACTCTGCCACGGTGGACTGAACCTACATACCACAAACAGTTTTGAGTAGGAGAGCTGGTGAAGCGACGTTATCGAATGTGAACGAAGTCCAAAGCACGTAGGAACTAAATTACAACAAAGATAAAGACCAGCAGAACGTGAGAGATTACCTAGTAATGAAGAAATGCCAGCAGCAAGTAGAAGCAAAAGTGTAAATACATCGTGGAGCTGATATCAGGCGAAATGGAGAGACCCCACGGTTCGTTGTTCAAAAATCGTGTCCACCAACAACGGAAACACCGAATCGATAAGGGCGTTGCTCGATGAGCACTTCAGCAGTTCAATTGCCATCAATCAATACAATTAGTTTGAAATCAAGAAGTCTCCTACAAAGCCAAAAATACCAGAAGGATATGATTTTCCCCTAAGCACAGAAAAAGTAGCCTCTTCTGAAGTTTCCACAGGACACAAAGGGGTACGGTCGGTCGGACTCCCAATACTCGCGAACAATAAAATATTTCCGCTATAAAGACGTAACTAAGGGTTTCTTCGCGTTGCACAAAATCGAGAATAGGTTACCATCACAATGAAATTCGCGGATAGCGAAGTAAACATACGCAATAAGTACCCACCAACCACTTATCTCATTGGAACAACCTAAAACCGATGTTCGGGGTAGACGAACGAAGAAGAACACCAATCAGATCAGCTTCGGCACCAAAGGATTTCATATATCCACCACATCGAGCAATATACAATTTATATTTAATAAATTATTCCAACTTACGTGATTCGCCAAGGTGAATAATAATAAATAATAATCTGATTACACTAAAAAGTGATGGACTCAAAGGCTGCGATTCCAGCGCTCCACCCTTGACTAATATCAACTTGTTTCAGCTATCAAGGACACGCTGCTTTGCTCACTAAACTGAGAGATTGTCGACAACAACAATTTCAAAAAACTTCAATTTATAAAAACGAAAAAAAGTTGGAATACTTTACAAAAATTATGTGACTTGGAATGAAGTTCCCAACGCAAAATCTACGCTGTTAGAAAAACCCAGAATAAACGTTGACTGGGACGATTTGATGACAAGGGTGTCATTAGAGAGGAAGCTGATGGATTTGCGTTGTTTTTGCCGCCACTTTTCAAAATATGTCTCATACACATATTTGATTGGTTGATAGAGGTCAAAGTGGGGACTACTCAAAGTGAAAAAAAAAAACAAGAACAACTACTACAGTTCCCTGCATCATCACAACTTTCTAGGTAAACCAAAAAATCAATCTGATGTGTTCAACATAGAACACGAAAGAATTTTTCTGATTTCGCTTCTGTTCAATTTTTCGGTTACTACAATTACAAATACTATAAATCCGAACTGTTCTCCCGAACGAAGAGTCATCTGTCCAGGTATACACCATGTACCTACTAACCCACTACATTCGAGGAATATCCAATTCAAACGGAGGGGAGCTATTTATTATTTTCGTAATCTGTATATAAATACTGTTCAATCAAAAATAATTCGCACATGTGGGTAATTAAATACCATTCACCAAACTCTCAGTCTTGCGAGGAGAAAGACAAGTTGTCGTGATAATATACACACTCCTAGCTCTTGAGAATGTTATTGTCTAATTGATTTTTTTTATGCTATTGGTTGATGTAATGTACTTTTTTAAAACAATTCTATTCAGAAAAAGACTTTTTTTTCTCAAAGAAGGTTTTCTGCATTAGTGCTGTGATACAATCTTGTAATTTATACCAGTAGTGCTGTATTTTATTTTGTATCATACATTAATTATTTTAACTATTTATTTGTAACGTCAGATGGCTTTTATAAATAAAACTTTTGGTAAAACCCAAGAATAGGGATCGTTGTCACTGATGAGTGCAAGTATCGATAGTACACTCTGTCGAGCGCACTATCGGTATACGCGAAATACTATATCCCTGTCCGCCATATTTGTTTGATAAAAACGAGAGAAAAAACTAAATTGAAATAAACTTGAAAATAAATAAATAAATAATAAAAATAATATAAAATTAAAAAAAATTATCGGAACAATATTACGTAAGTAATAGCAAAATGAAAGGCATTCAAATGGTATCGATAGTCACCGTATGCGCGATATCATTGCTATCAGTTGATTACGTGACAGCGGTCCCTATACTTGGGTTTTGCCAAATTTTTCATTAATTTATTCGTTCAATACCGTTAAAAAAAAAAAAAAAACTCGGTAAATCTCCAGTAAACGGGGCGCGGTGATAACAGTGGCACAGATATCGAGAGCACACAATCGATCGTTGTTGATGACGTCATATGTTGTCATATTTTAATCATGTTTTCACGGCAACCATCGCTAAAAGAAAAATCCTCCTTACGCAACTCTAAAAACGTATCCATTCTTGATGTATCCATACCGATCAAGTCAAGGTACAATTTTCTATAATCATCGTCACTGAAGGAATGACAATCGATCAGCTTGTTGTTCGAGCTCGATAGTTCTAGTGAAATCGATTTCTTATCACAGTTTGTTATCTTTGCCCCGTATACTAGAGATCACCAAAAACTCCACTCCTGTAGTCCGAAAATGATGGAATTCATTTCATGGCGTCACAACTTCACTACCGCAGTCTGGTGTTATCTGCCACTGCTTCACACCTCATTTTGAACCCAACTGATGAGCGGAAGAAGCGATGTGGGCTTGTGATGTGGGTGGGGGTGATAACGTAAACAGTATTTGGGATTCTCGCCCTTGTTTCAGATCAAATAATTTATTGTTTGTTATTCTCCCTGCCGGAATCCTTTCGAAATGAGCGAAAGAAAGTTTTCCCGCAGCCTAGGTAAGCCTGGGATGGCTGCTCAGCTTCGGGAAACCGTTTCTGCCGTCGTACGAGAAAGCACGGCTCAGGTGAGTAACACTCCTAATCTGCCTCATTTTCATGAAAATGACTGAAAATAATTCGAAATTGGTGGGGGAATCATTGGAATTGATTAGCACGTATGCAATTAAAGTTATTGTATGAGTTTTAGAATTGTTCTGCATCCGGTCTATTTGGGTTGGTTATTCCTCGAATAATCAACTTTTTTTTTTTTCACAAAAGTGTAAACTGCATCTGGTGGAGCCTCTGGATTTCGAAGGCTACATTTTGAAAAACAAAACGATACTGCAAAATGATCCCCAACGAGAACTTCTTCTGTATCCATCGGACGACATTTCCGTAAGTCTGTAATTTACGAACTTCATCTTGTTATTTGACAGACTTGTCATTAGGTCGACATCCAGTGGTAATCCAGAATGACCTGGCGGGCCACCATTCGCCCTCTCCACTCCCTCTTGCCTCCCTGATTTGATAATAGTAGGGTTCAATTCCAAATTTAACAAGCCGACGTTACACGTTATGTTACTGCTGGGCTACAATTAGGGCCTTCCTGCCTGTCAAAGTAGCTGCTAGTCGGCGTCGATAATTCTGGTTACCTGCTCTTCCTAGGCGTTTGTCACGGTTGGCGTGAGGAATTCCAATAATCCGTGATATGTTTGTTTTGTCACGTCCTATTACTCTTAGTTCTCCTGTAACGTTACTACGATCTTTCATACATAGAAGAACGCATCAAAAACTCGTCATTGATATTAATTTTTTTAAATTTAATTTTAGGCCCGTTTAGAGTTTACTTCTTCATCTATACCCTATTTTTTCTAAAAGGCTTCACCGTACTCTTCTTTTGAGACAAACTACGAGGAGTATCCAGAAAGTAGATTACTTTTTGGAATAAAAAAATGAACAAAGCATAGGAAACAAATTTTATTATTTACAGATGGAAGCCACATTCAAATATGTAAGGAAGAGAGTTCGTCTTACCTAGCAAGTTTGGTGTGGTGGCCAACTTATCCTAATTAGTTGGCTTGACAATGACGTCTTCACGTCGAAAGCGTTCGTCCACCACACCAAACTTGCTAGGTAAGACGGACTCTCTTCCTTACATATCTACACTACCTAACCCCACATACATTTAATTCCACATTCAAATACTACTTTTCTAGTCACCATTTAAATTAAGGCATTCATCGTAGCGATGTACGAGCTTGGAAATTCCATCGTCGAAAAATTCGGCCACCTGCGCCTTCAACCACTTTGTCACCTCTTCTTGCAGCTGTGCGTCGTCATCAAAACGCTGCATAGCCAGCCACTTCTTCATTGCAGGGAATAGGTGGAAGTCGCTCGGTGCCAGGTCGGGACTGTATCGCGGATGAGGAAACAACTCCGCTTAAACCACTTAAAAGATTCAAGAACTTTACGAGTGACATTCGCCGTATGGGGCTGGGCGTTGTTGTGAATCAACAAGATCTTAGAGCTCAACATTCCTCTGCGCTTGTTTTGAATTGCTCTTCTGAGTTTTTGGAGAGTTTGGCAATACCTTTGAGAGTTTATTGTAATGCCTCTTTCCATTTCTATCGGTTTACAGTTTTTTGCAGCCAGAAACCTTATTACTGCATGCACCTCGCAGCTCGCAGGATTTTCAATTAACGCAGACATTTCAAACCATCACAGTATCTGAACAGAGCACATCACAAACCTCTCACTAGCATGGCTAGATGCTCACTGAGCTGCACAACACTCTGACCCCCAAGATGCCTTCGCTAGCCCCTCCCCTAGCGGACACAGACAAAAACGTAATCTACTTTCTGGATGACCCTTGTATCTTTCTGCTCCCGCAGAGTTACGAAAAGTGTTGCTCCTCATGTTCTCATTAACATCTGAACGGCAACAAAATTTAATTGAGAAGAACAATATACGGTCAATTGATAACAAATGATTGACTCAAATCACCAAACCTGTATATTTTCAAATAAAGTTGTATAAAAAAAATGCTTGACTGGCTCCGCAAATGTTAACAGTGATAGATTTTCACTCGTGTCATTCAATACACCAGCAACCAGAAACCTCTTCGACTTCGGTCAGCAACACAAAAAAAGAGTTTATTTTTTCCCCGTGACAAATATAATTTTTCTCAATATCTGTTCTTTGATACTGTTAACTCTTTTATCTTATTTTCAGCCTATAACCCATCCCCGCAAGTTTAGGACGCTGATGCCTACTGTTCCGCCCCAGAATGTCTTGGCGGAATCGTCTCTTTTTACGAAGGAATGTGTCAAAAGTTATTTGTCCAATTGGAATCTCATTCATTATAAGTACAGCGCTTACTCCGGATCCTATCTGGAACTTCCAAAGTGAGTATAATTATTGGGAACAGAATTAGTTTTACTGTACTTACTGACGGGGACAAATGCTGTTTATCATGTTTTCTTCAATATTTTCGAAATATTCATCGAGTGATGGCGCAGTTTGTTCTTTATCAAGCAATTATAAGGCTAATGTCGCCCGAGCACTGTTTCCCGTATGCCCGCTTGTTGCTCCGCTTAAAATTATGGAAGTTTTTTCACGTACGTGCCATCCCCAGTCTGTCTAAGAAATGTGCGCGGAATTTCGATATTCGCCATTCTTTTCAAGTTGAATTTCTCTCTATTCAAAGGCAGCATGGGATTGGTTGAATATGAGCGTGCTGCGGTGGAGGAAAAGATTGCACATACGAGTTGCACTCGTAATTCACAGAAAATGAGGGGGGGGGGGGGGGGGGGCTGCCCGAGGTTGAGGATGAAACTCGGCCGGAGAATGAGTTGATTGACTGGGGTGAGAGGGGTAGCTGAACAATTTCGCTGCAAATTTTGCATTATCTGCGCCGTCCACGCCGACTTTGGTAGTAGAAAATTTTCTAAAAATCTGAAATTTTGGTCAGGGGTCCGTTCAAGGCTTTAGTTGGTCCTCGAAACTTTTCAACCCGATCAGACCAAATTCGGGTGGGGTAGGGGTCAAAATGTGAATTTTGAAAAATGGATTTTCGACATTTTTGACAATCTAGGTGTGTGGGGTATCATTTTCCACTAAATTTTGGACGCTAAATCCGATGAAAATAGTCCCAGAACGATCGGTGCCCTCTGGATGAGGCTATGGGTCAAAATGGGTGCCTATTTACCCATTTTAAATGTGTGTTTTCCTTGTTTCCAGTACCTATGCGTGTGGGGTATCATTTTCCACTAAATTTTGGACGCTGAATCCAATTAAATGAATCCCAAAACAATTGGCACCCTCTGGATGAGGTTATGAGTCAAAATGGGTACCTATCTGCCCACTTCGAATGTCTGTTTTCGACATCTCTGGTATATAGGCGTGTGGGGTATTAATTTCCACTAAATTGTGGACCCTGAATCGATTGGAATGGGTCCAGGACCCACCACAACCACTGTTGACCCCATTTTCCCCATGTTGAAGAAATAAGTCTCCATGCGCCTGGTTCAGCGGCAAAAATTTGCAGCGGTTTTTTTTTAATTGAAAAACATTTTTTTTTAAACATTCATGACTTTGTCCGCCACCAGGGTTTTGGGCTCTTATCACTTCAGTACCACCTTCCCGCTGCCAAGGCTTGTCGAAAAAGGCCCATTTTGAAGAGTATCTGGCAAGAACATCTGCCCTTATGAGCCGACGTGACAACCTTTCATTTTTTAAGCCACCCACAGTGAAACAACTAAATCCTTCACAGCTTTTCGAGTTCCGTATCCAGGCAATGCAAAATTTGCAGCGATGATTGTTCAGCTACCCCTCTCACAGCCAATCAACTCATTCTCCTGCCATGTTTCATCCTCAACCTTGGGCAGCTCCTCATACGCCATATCTTTTGCAACCTTCTCCTCCACCGCAGCTCGCTTATTTTAGACCAATCCCATGCTGCCTTTTACCAGAGAGAAACTCAACTTGAAATAAATGGTGAATATCGAAATTTTGGGCGCGTTGCTTTGACAGACTGGGGAAGGCGCGAACGTGGAGAAAAGCGTACGCCTGACTACTCAAACCCGTCCGTCCTTTTTTTAGCGGAACACCACTCTTGTGACATGATCATCGTACGCAAAACCGGTGGATGGACATTTTGGTTTTGGTTGGTTATTCCTTGAATAATCAACCTATGTTTTCATGCAAAACGTCAACCTCTCCGATTCGGCTCAAAAATTTTTTCTGGACGTTTCAAGGTGTCTAGATCAAAAAAGGTCAATGTCCGTACGCCGTCCGCTGTCCACGCCGTTTTTGGTAGTAGAAAATTTTCTAAAAATCTGAAATTTGGGTCAGGGGTCGGATACCGGCCTAGGACGATCCTCCAAACTTTTCAGCCCGATCGGACCGAATTTGGGCGGGGTAGGGGTCAAATGTGTTTTTTGAAAAATGGATTTTCGAGATTTTGGGCGATCTAGGCGAGTGGGGTATCATTTTCTACTAAATTTTGGACGCTGAATCCAATGAAATGGGTCCCAGAACGATCGGCACCCACAGGAAGAAGTTATGGGTCAAATTGGGTATATACTACCCATTTTGAATATGTGTTTTTGAGATTTCTGGAACCTAGGCGTATGGGGTATCATTTTCCGCTAAATTATGGACGCTGAATCCAATGAAGTGGGCCCCAGGACGATTGGCACCAACTGGAAGAAGTTATGGGTCAAATAGGGTATATATTACTCATTTTGAATATGTGTTTATGAGATTTCTGGTACCTGGGCGTGTGGGGTATCATTTTCCACTAATCATGGACACTGAATCGATTGGAATGGGTCTGGGACCCGCGCACCCACCGTTTTCCCCATTTCCCCCATGTTTTTAAATTAGTTTCCATGCGCCTGATTTGACGAATAATCCCTGTGTAAGAATTTGCAGCGTTTTGGTTGGTTATTCCTTGAATAATCAATCTATGTTTTTTGATGTTGACATCATGAAACGTAAACTGTCAAATTTTTCGCACAATTGGGGAGGTTGACCTCTGGCAAGGAATAACCTTCTGAAACTAAAATGTGGAACGTAGAACATGAAAAATTAAAAGGTGGTCAGTGACTCCTATCGGTCTCTAGTTGGTCCTCAAAACTTGTCAGCTATTGAAATCGGATTTTCACCGACTGCCACAAATGGAGGCAGGATAAGGGTAAAAATCGATATTTTGTATTTTTATTCGAAAATATTATTATTCGAATTAGGTTATTGCTCTGGAAACCTCAAGAATACAGTTTCGGACAGGAGCAATCCAATCAATAATAAACCATTAAGGAATCATTTGCAACGTTTCTGTTATTCCTAGAATAATAACCCCATGTTTTTCTCATCCTATTCATGTTATTCCAGGATATTGAAATCTGACGATCTGAAGGACGAAGTATACGAGGTTGACACAGACATCGATCAAATTGATGAGGTAAGGCTCGAGCAGCTTCAAGTGTTACGATACTTAGGATGTGATTGACGAATTCTCAAGCTGTGTGTACAAATATGAAACACAAGGCATACTCATTGGATTCTCTGCTTTAGGAAAACAGTCGCGAGGACGGATTGTCAAAACAAGGCTACCTCATGAAAGGACCCGAAGTTGATAGGATGTTTCCAAACATTGGATCCAAATCGTTCAAACGACGCTATTGTTACCTTAGGTATGCGCTGAAATGGCATCGGTTCCGTTTTGTGAAGTTTTTTATGTAATATGAATTCTACCCCAGAATCCTCTATTTCTAGACGGGAAGTTGATGGCACATACATTCTCGAGTTGCACAAAGATGAGAAAAAAGGCGAAGCGAAAGCTACAATCGTGATGGACTTCTGTTACGAAGTAGTCAAAGTGAGTTGTAAACAATCTCACAATTTATAATGCAATTTTTAATCTGATAATGTTAAATTTTTCTCTGAAATGGTCCTTCTTCAGAACTCAAAACGTGCCAAGTTTTGCTTTGAGCTACATATGACAGCTGGACACAAATCATTCTGCTTAGCCGCAGAATCAGACCACGAGATGAATGATTGGATATCGAAATTGCAACACGTTATACATCTTAATAAACAAGAGGAAAAACGTGCAGGGTCTCTCGAACGAAGTAACTGACGTTTTCACAGCTTTGGCGACCTTTAGAAGTATTTTTTAATGCTCATATTGTCATTTTTTCATAATTTTGTTCGTGTTCTCAGCGTCCTCTGTATCCTCCCTCCCTCTTACGCCTGGATCTGAAACAACTAACATGTACGGCACGTTGAGGGGCCTTGAACAGAGCGGATATCCGCAGTTGATGAAGTACGCTCGAGAAACAGACACATCCATTGCTCTGGCTCGAAGAGACAATCGACGCCGGTTGTTTTCTGTATACCCTTTCATACCCGTAAGTTATTTTTCTCCCCATTCAATAAAAGTACTAACGAGTGTAGTGCTGATGTTAATTAGTGAGAAGCGTTGTCTTAAAATTTAAAGCCGGTCAGATTCTCGTTCCAAGTCTGTCACAGGGAATTTCAAAAACAATTTACTGCTACAATATCACTGAAGCCGAGCTAGTAAAAAAAAAAAAAAAAAAAAAAAAAATAAATAAATAAATAAAATAAAACATGAGGACCGTCAACATTGGGGAATTCCTCCGAATGACGCCTCATGAAGCCATGATTCCTCAACGCCCGCGAGCAAACACCGTCAATATCCAGAGAGAACGTCAGGCGAAAATCAAATACGACCCCTTTACCGCCAAAATAACACACCCTAACAACTGCATGGCTATTCAAGCTGTACGGCTGCAAGTATGGAGTTGCCCATCTTGAGAAGGTCATCGCTGCACACTTAACCATAGTTCAGAAGGAGGTCATTAGTCTTACACCAGGTGATCAGTGATTTGCCTGCAATTCTTGCGCCTCGGGAAGCGAACGGACCCTACAAAATACCTTCAAATCGTCCACAAAGAGAATGAATCGCACACCATCTGGAAAAATTCCGAAGTATTACAAAAATCAGCAAACACGTTGATCCAACGTGGGAATGTGGTCCATGATGTGTCTGGAATGAGGTTGGAAAAACCGACCCTTGCACTCGTATTGGCCATTAGACAATTTTTCACTTCAAGCTTTGTCACCTGGGTGATAATACGTACCTTTGAGAAGATGCAGGGTGAATTCAGCACACAATTTCTGGGGATGAAGAAGTGTATTCTTTGTGTCAAGATCTTAGCATACCGGTATAAAACTATTTTGATTTACCTTCATCATTCCTTCCGTCCAGAATTGCAATAAGATGTGGAAGCGCACAGACAGCTTTTATTCAGTACACAGCCATTGAATGAGAATTAGGAAAGGACAAATCCAAGCCGTCATTATTGGCTAATTATCAACTGACTTATATGCTAATAATAGTTCGAGTAGTGATTGTTCGAAAGTCTTAAAGAGTTCTTATATCATATTCCGATGTTAATCGTTTCATCCAAAGATCGTCGGTAGTTTGCAGTCCGCTGAATTTCAGATGCCCAGGACGAAGCAGGAAGATTGTGGGTTGCGTTGGGAGATGTTACTGCGTTGCTAGATGTCGGATTCAAGCGCCTCTTGTCTTCTCATCTACTTTGATTCAAACATACTCTAGGGGTGGGCCAGAATGCGAGGAATCTCAGGGTTTTATTGCGACACTTTGAAATACAACTTATAGGCGTGATAATATGTGTATAATGTGTATCTTGAAGGGGTCTGGGAGGAAAGTGTCGAGACGACGGGCTTCCTCTTCTTGTTCCCCCGGGACCCAAAGGTCCCAAAAGACTATATAGATTGTATTATAGTCAAGGAAATGGATTCCTAAATTTCTTAAAGGAATTGTGGAATTCCAAGAAGTATGTTACAAAACGTAATTCAAAATTATTACGCTGAATTTATGGTAAGATACCTAGGCAATAAAATCCTTAATTTTGCTAATCCGCGTGAATTACATACCACGTGTTCTGCCCTTTTTATGGTGTTTCCGTGCTTCCCTACTCAGCCTATGGCAACAGTGGTGGTAGCTGGAGACTTCAATGGGAAAGCAGTGGAGTGGGGAAGCACTGGAGTGTGTGATCAACAAGTACATACGTGATCGTAAACATTCTCATATTTAATTTAAGTGTAATCCTGCATTGTGAATTCGTTATGTTTTGTAGCATTCCAAGCCGGCCTGTTCTGCAGAAGGTGGTGAACCATACAGAGAGCACTTTGGTCAACGGGTTCTCGTAAAATGTGTTAGCCTGAGGTTCAGATTGCAAGCATCTCTCACGTCGGATAAAGACTCATTACAGCAAGTAAGTACACGTTTCGCTTTGGGTATTCGATCTTTGACCTGTTCCTTTTGGTCCTCGATTGAGTAATGATGACGTTCATATCCGTACAGATCGAGCCGTATATGCTGGTGATAAGTCTTTTTGATGCCAAAGAAGGTAAAAAACTAACCGAAGATTTCCATTGGGAAGTCAGCTGTAATGAAGTGGACAATATGATACTAAGTCCCGAAGGCCCCTCGGCTAATCCTCTTGACGGGTTGGACGTGCCTTCTGGATGGATGAGCAACCCCTCGCAGGCAAGTTTTTCGTATCAACATAGATATATCTATCATTATTGTAATATGTTTTACTGTTCGTTTTCACACGTCGATATTTGCTCATTTGATTCATTTCAGGCTGTGTTCAGCGTCAGTTCAGCTCACTCCGATGTTTTCCTCGTCGTCCGAATTGAAAAGATACTTCAAGGGAGCATAGCTCAGTCCTCCGAACCGTACACACGGACAACCAAAGATCCCAAACTTGGAGTCAAAATGCACAAATTAGTCCAGACTGCGGCAACGAGGTATCGTCCGCTCTTCGTCGTGGTTACCATCTGGAAAAAAATGAACAGTTTCTTTCTCGTTTTTTTTTTTTTTTTTTTTTTTTTTTTTTTGAAATGACAAATAAACCTGTCTTGTTCTAGACTGGGCATGTACCGAATGCCTTTTGCCTGGACTGCCCGACCCCTTTTCCGGCTGTACAGCAACGAACCGGATACAGAATCCGACTTCCCCGGGATTTACCGCCAAGAACCCGGAAAATTAAAAGACGAAGAGCTTCTCAAAGTTCTCAGCGATTATAGAAAGTTGGTGTTCTACAAATGGCTAATTATTAAAATTCCCCTTTGATTGTCTTGTATTACTGAAACTTATTTAATAATCGATTTACTTCTCAGGCCTGACAAGTTGAACAAGTTACCCGTGATTCCAGGATGGCTTCAGATTAAAGTAGAAACATTAAATAACCTCCCTAATAGTAAGTTTAACTGTTTTTGCTTCATCATAAAGATTATATCAAAGTTGAACACAGTCTGTAGCTCTTCGCTTCACTAGTCTCGGTTGTTTTATGAATGGAAACTACACTTTTTTCGCCACCTGAATCTTTCTGTGGTGACGTCCCGAGCTGAAAAACGCATGGGTAGCTATGGTTCATAGCATCGAGGTTTAGCATTTTGGTTGAGTGCTGAGTCCTACAAGTGACATCGTCTGACCAGCTGCTAAGCTGCACAGGAAGCCAGAGCTGCCCGTCAGCTGTAATATCATCCAAACGGAAGGATATTTAGCGTTTGGCAATACTAGGGAATTCAAATTAAACGACTATAACAGAATTTGGAATAGTTTTTACGATTGGCGGCCTATAATCATTTTTACCAACCAATAGGTCTAAAAATCGAGTTTTTAGCATTCATTTCAATAATGATATTAGTGTTTAAAATGAATAATAACCGAAAATGTAAACATTTGAATGAGCGCATTTTGGTAGGTACCTACATCAAATGAAGGAGATTTTATTCATACACTTGAGAACTTCATTTAAAGAACGCTAGAAATTATTTCACAGGGGTTGGTTATTCCTCGGACCATTCGCATGGAGACTCATTACAATCAGGATTCAGCGTCCAATATTGAGTATAAAATGATACCCCCACACGGCTTGATCGCCCAAATATCGAAAATTCATTTGTTGAAAAACTCATTTTAACCCCTACCCCCCTCTAATTTGGTCCGATCGGGCTGAAAAGTTTTGAGGACCAACCAGAGCCAGAAACGGGTTCTTAACCAAATTTTAGATTCTTAGACAATTTTCTATGACCAAAATCGGCGGACGGACATTTGACAATATTGATCTAGACACCTGGAACGTCCGGACAAAATTTTTGGGCTGAATCGGAGAGATTGACATTTTTGCATGAAAACATAGGTTGATTATTCAATGAATAGCCAACCAAAAAATACTTTAGAACTTGGAAAAAAAAAATCCTCTGGTACGCCTTGAAGGAAGAATCAGTCCGGTCTTCGAGAAGGGCCGTTCGCTCGGCTATTAGGCAGCCACGGACAAGACAGCTTAGGGGTGTACGTGAGAACACCCATTGAGGAGAATGTAGGTAACTGAGTACGTCTGTGCACTACTGCATTTCACTCTATGAGGGTAGGGCTGTTGATGCTGACTATGACGCGAGTACATCGTAAAAAGTTCGTGTTCCAAAAGATTTTAGCGCTAAAGCAATGGATATGCTAAAAACGGAAATTGAAGTGCAATGGGTACCTCAGAAACATCAACATACGTTTATCTGGCATCATTGACAAAGCAAACGGAAAACCATACGTTACTTATTGACCAGCCATTGACAAGTATATTTTTGTTACGCTTGAAATAAATTGTTGTGGTTGAAGCTAACGTCCTTTCATGGGTGTACTCGTGCACAGCGGGTGTACTGAGGTCTGTGGTTGCACTCATGTATTGTTTCTCTGGTGTACTCACTTAGTGCCTTCACCACTTAGGTGAATCCATCCCATTGTAGCCATCCCACATCAGGCGCTAGTGAGTCCAAGTGTTTCAGGTATCATTCTAGCTCGTAGCCTTTTCCCAGGTGTTCTGAACGACTTGTGGGTTATCAGATTATCCCCAAAGTGGTCACCCAGGTTTCCTGAAATACATTTTTACTGTCTTTCTTCAAATTCAGCGTTGAAAACGAGTAGTCACAACTCTCCCTGTTCGCCTGGATAGAAATCCAATGCTCAAAAATATATCTAGACTTTTAAAAATCGATTGATTGTTGACAAAAATCAACTGTCGAGGAAGATTGACTCACGAGATTCGATTGTGGAAAATCAAAAATTGAGGTTTGTATATTGAAAATTGATTGCCATCCCTAGGTAATCCCTTACAACGAGCAAATGACATAAAAGGTATAGAAATAGCTTTGATAGTTGGAAGTGTGATGGCTAGATGCCAGTAATAAGGAATACTCTCCCTACCTTAAATTTTTTTCTCTTTGAACGCCTTGTAATAAATTCTTTGCCCGACTTCAACAGAATCAGTTGCGCCAATCCGCTCAATCAGGTTACAGTGTTCTACTCTTGAATAGATGTTACATTTCACCTGAAAATGTCCTAAAACTCAATTGTATTGAGTAATTTCATTTTTTTTTTTTTTTTTTTTTTGTAGACAGCCTCACGTCCAGTCTGAAGCCTCTCAAGCCGTTCCCTTTGCCGCCTACATCTGAGCCAACCGTCGAAGTGTCGGAACTACATCCTGAAACGCATCCATACACTTCCTTCATGAACCATCTGTACGTGTACCCTCAATCTTTAGCGTTTGACGCTCAAAAAAACTTCAGCCGAGCGAGAAATATCGCATGCATTATACAAATCAAGGACAGCGATGCTGCTACTGCGCTCCCTCTGCCTGTAAGTGAAATGTTCTTTTGTGATCGGATACCTTTTCATCCGAGCCTGAGGAGGCCTTAGAATGTCGGACATTCAACATTAAGAAAATGCTAAAGGTTGTGGTGTAATTAGTACAACAAATTCGTACAACAAATATCATTTTCCCTCCCCAACTACAACATCCTTAAGACAAAATAAGACTTATGTTCCAGTTGATATATTCACGACAAATGAACCGACAATTGGTCAGTTGGGCTTCGTGCTGTGTCCTTCACCACAACACGACTCCTTCATGGTACGACGAAATAAAAATCCTCCTTCCCACGTCCCTCAACGCCGACCACCACTTGCTATTTACCTTTTACCACATTTCGATAGAAGGTTCGAAAAAGGGAGGAAACGGAGCGGAAACACCCGTCGGGTATGCGTGGGTTCCTCTTCTTTTGAAAAATCGGTAAGTCTCATGCAAACATGTTGCACAAAGAACAAAGTTGCATCAATTTTTCAAAATTTTGTAAAAGATTCTATTAATTTTAAGGAATATTTTGTATATTTTTAATTTAAAATCTT
This sequence comes from Cyrtorhinus lividipennis, assembly GCA_019603395.1. NCBI lineage: Eukaryota > Metazoa > Arthropoda > Insecta > Hemiptera > Miridae > Cyrtorhinus > Cyrtorhinus lividipennis. The sequence goes on from CM034006.1 coordinate 23,361,882, forward strand.
ATATTATAACCATCTTTACTTAACCTAAAACTACTAGGGTCCTCCGACGCATTTGCTAATTTGTGAACGCATTTTCAGGTTGAACATGGATGATCAAATCATTCCAGTTGCCGCCAATTTGCCCGCCGGTTATTTGGCTGTCCAGCCATTAGGCTTGGGCAAAGGGGTTCGTAGTAATATTGTCTTAAATAACTGTTCCAAGCTCGTAAGCATCTCTCTCTAATTATTTTGTGCTTCGCGTTAGAAGTGAAATTAGATGTGCTAAGTTGGCTCTCAAATTATTTTCGCATTCTTTAGAACTAAATGGTGTTGGGCTTTTATCTTGATTCATGGGTGATGATAAATGGGGGGCATGAGCGGCATTCCGCCTCGTATCCATCAAACTAACATCAGTTGCAGTCAACAATACACGAAAAAAGGCTTAAGCTTGTCAAGGAGTAGTTATGATTTGTGAAATATGTCGTAAGGACCCAAGCTTACTCTTATTTACCAACAATTAGGTTGTCTCTGGGAACACCTTGAAATCACTTCGATGGAGCCAGCAGTCGTTAGCATTCACCAGTTCTCGGGCGAATCTCTCTCTAATTGTACCCAGAGATTGTTCTTTCCCTCTCCCATTTGAACAATAGAAGAATGTGTGCTCGGCACTATCTTCTACAGTGGGGCAGAGCAAGCACATGGAGCAATGGCCTGGGTGGCCGAGGTCGTTAAGGCGTCGATCCCTGGGGCTCGAGACTTCCCTGGTCGAGGTTTTGAGGCTGCTGGCTCGAATCCAGCACCCCTCCCCCCCTTCGCGTTTACTCGACGTCGTGAGTCCAACTCAGTATCGGCAGTAAGTACCCAAAATTGATTATCCAGGGGCTTAACACACACGCGTGTCTGCTTTAGTATATAGGAGTTGGAAAAAAAAAGTCACCAACTCTCACCTTTGGGCGGGGGGAATGTTGGATGGGTGCTGAATTAGCTGCCTGCCGACGTCCTCTCGCCTAAAGGTGGGAGGAGGTCGGCAAGGGCTCTCAGAGCCCGTCCGACTTTCCTATCTGTAAGCCCGGGCACAATAGACCCTAGAGGGCGCAGTGCCGTAGAGGCAGCAACTGCAAATGGAGCACATGGAGCCCTTATTCCTATTTTGTGAAGTTACTGATAAAGGGGGGCATGTGGCCAGGGACAAACTGTCATGTGGAAATTAACCTTCGCGTGCTTCCTTTCAAGCCATGCGTGGATACTAGTCAGGCGTCCACTCCATCTTGCCCGGGTCTCTGCTGTCCAGGCCTCCAGCTATACCCTTAACGTTTTTTCTCGTTCCTCTTGAACAATTCTGCTTCTTGGTAATAACGCTATTTTTCATATAGCCCTTTTCTCTCTCTGCTGCCAGTTGATGGATGAGAATTACCTCTTCCAGTACAAGGACAGCTAGTTCTGACACTTTTCTATAGGCATTCACGATTTTAACCGCCCCTCTTCATTGCACAGCCTGCATTATTTTTCGATAGTAGGCAATGCTCATAGCATCGGCTCAGACTTTCGCCTCATAAAGGAGGATTGACAACTGGTTACTTACATAAGTAACAGTCGTTTTCATGACCTTGGGCCAGAGGTGATTGCCATGAGGCGGCAGTCGCCTGTGCTGCTCAGTCAGCTGTTTTCCTAATATGCTCCCAGAATGTAATCTCGGAATCTAGTGTCACTCCCGGTTATCTCAGAGCCGGCTTCGTTTCTGTTTCAAAACTTGGTCCAATCTGTATGGGGATGAGCGTCGAGATGCGCTTACTTGCTACTTGTAAAGAGTACTATTGTGGTCTTGACTGCAGCTAATAAGTGACTGCGCTCTTCCATCCAGACTCTGACAGTTCTCATCATAGCGCTCAACTTCTCCTGGGCTTGCTAGTTGTTCTTAATAGAATTACTGCTTCAACTTCGTCTGTATAACCTACCAGAAAGGTGCTTTCTGACATCTCAAGTTGAAACCCATCATTCCATCGTAAAAAACATTCCAGAGGCTCGGTCCAAGTACTGACCCTAGGGCTGCTCCTGTTGTTATTTGTTTTACTCCTCGTCTTTGAGCAGTGTCATAAACCAGAGACCTGTCAGTTATGTACCTTCTCAATACTCTCAGTAGATAAGGAGGCACATGAAACGTCTCCTGTAGTGATTGAAGCAGGTTCTGCCATCTGGCAGAGTTTAAAGGGTTGCTGACATCCAGAGTTACCAGCAGTCCCACCTGCCTTGTCGATGTTGTCTCTCTCGGGTTTTCCTGGGTTCCTTCACCACCTCGGTCACAGCATCCACTGTTGAAAGACTTTTTCTGAACCCATACTGTCGCGATGACAGATCACCAGCCCCGCTGACAGCTGAGCTCAGTCGGGTTTGCAGATGCTTCTCAACCCCTTGCCATCTGTGTTGTGTCCAGCATGCAGAGCTGTTGTCAAGTAGCTCAAGCCTTGCTTGTTTCCCGTTGTAAATCATTCCATTCAGAGAATCGTGGACAATCGCCTTCATGACCCGATATCAACTACATTTTTAGAAAAAGTAATTCCAACTAAAGGTTAAGGGACTACGACCTCAATGCATGTGGCGCTTTCTTGGCAGATGCTACTCTTACTACTTATTTGGAAGTAATGGCAACATCACTGCATGCTGAGATAGTATTTACGCGTCCCAGGTATTTCGTCTTGTGTAAATTAATGAATTAATTATGATTACAGTACGCTGGCCCAGAAATTACATGGATTGACGGTCAGAAACCCATTTTCTCCGTCGGATTTAATCTCCTGTCGACTGTCCTCACGACGGACCCGCATTTGCAGAATTTTTTTTCGCACGCGGAAAAGATGGCTTCCAACAAAAACGTTCCCCCTTCCGACGTTGAAACCACCAAAATTCTTAAGGTGCTTACACAGCGTCGAGATCAACTTGAAGAATCGTTAGGAATCGGTGTACTCGTATTAATTGAGGGCTTTAATGCCTGCAGGCGACGCACGCTGTCCAGTTAAACTCCGCTGTTGCTTTTCTACCGACCGTTTTGAACGAACTCTTTTGGCTCCTGGTGTCGTCGGGGAATGCGGAAATATCTACGAACATCATCAGGCTATTGATCCACATCGTATCCATGGTACACGGATCAAATTCGGCCGAAGCGCTCAATACTTATGTCAAAGTGAGCTGTCTTCATTTTTCCTCGTACATAAGAAGGGTGTTAGTGAATTCCTAAAAGCAATTTCCCTAATGGAATGAATGGATGAAGCCGAGTCTTGTAAGGCTGCACGGTCTACTACGGGGCTCTGTTAGGAAAATTCGACTTGAACCAATTGACAACCTTCCTAATTTTGACTTTTGCCGAACGTTGTTTCCAGTTCGTGTTCGTTAGTGAGACGTCTGAGGGGCGAACTGTGCACGAAGAGCTGGCGAACTTCCTGCCGGGTCTTCTCAATCCGACCAATACGGATTTCCTTCTAGTCAATAAGTTCCTCTCACACTCAGGATTCTTCTTTCAAATTATGGTGAAGTCCATGGCTCAGCACCTTTTGACGTCCGGTCGGATCAAGGTAAACCGCAGTATTTCGCATACCACAATTCTTCAGCGTTTGATTGACCTTTGCTGTGAATTTGTACGATATCTTTTGTAGATGCACCGCCACGAAAGGTTTCAACCGGAGTTTTTGAATAAAATTGAAAATCTTCTCAAAATGTTGAGTCCATACTTGATGTCCAAATACCGGGAGATGCCCCAAGAAACCAAACAGTTGAATGCGAGCATCGCCAATTTTTTAAAAGTGAGTTCTGCTGTTCTATTCTCTTTAGTCATGTTGTACCTTTCAAACTGTGACGAACTAATGTCTTACAGAGATGCCTGAGTTTCCTCGATAGAGGTTTCGTGCTGCGGTTGATATCTTGGTACCTATCGACGTTCACCGGCGAGGCGAGGGTTCTCTACGAGCTCAAATATAGTTTCCTTAACGTCATCTGTTCCCACGAGCACTACGTTGCGTTCAATTTGCCTTTACTACAGATGAAAGGGCGAAGCGGTATGTTCAAAGCAGATTTCATATTGAACATTCTATCATCACTGTGAAAGTAACTCTGCAAAAGCTGCTTAAGAACAAAATGAATGAATAATAATAATAATAATAAAATTAATAAGAATTACAGCCAAAGTAAATTATTGTATTTCGTGGTTGTGGTTGGTTGTACTCTAGATATCTGCAGTGAGTTTTGGCTGTCAGAAGAATTCTGTCGCCGTCATTATCTTGCTGGTTTGCTGCTCATTGAAGCGAAAAATTCTCTGGGACAAGAAGCGGCGGCGAGACGTTTGGCCTTAAATACACTCCGTGATTTACTTGCTAAGCACGAGCTTGACGATCGTTACCAAGCCAAGGTAAGTAGTATGTAATCAAGGCAGGAAAGATGAACGGCAGGGACAATTTTTTAGGTGCTCATAGAGGTTTTAGGTTGAAGTTATAAGTTTGTGATTTACGCGTGCTTCAATTATGTTTGCTAAAAAAATACCAAGGACGAGAGTTATGGAAGACGCAGAATGCAGACATAGTGCACAGGAAAGGCAAGCTGTCATCAACTCCTAGTATACAATAAGAGTGACATACGAGGATTACTAAAGGATTATTTGCTCCCCTATAACATGGCGTTCCTCATCGATCAACGGCTACTCGAGCTTACAAAGATACTTAACATGGGAAATTTCCTTTGAAGTTAAGAGCCTAGGTGCCCATATATAATATACTTTTGATAGTCAGGCCAGCATAAGGGCACTAGACAATCGAGCTACTAACTCACTTTTAATAAACTATACAAAATGTGGGCTATCCACACTAGCCGGAACAAATAAGGACAACATAAATTGGATTCCAGGCCACCAAGATGTAGAGGCCAGCTATCAAAGGCAACCTCTTTACTAGCGACTAAGGAGCCAGAAAATGTAGTCTAAATACAGGTGGCGTCAAGGATCTGATAAGATTTCCATACTCTTTTTACAAAAGTAAAATGAGAAACTACCTTTTTGAAGACTTACACAAGGTTTGGAACAGGAAACCTGACTAGTACAGACAAACTAAAATGATAATTTCTACTTTCAACAAACATCACGACAACTAATTGCTAACCAAGAACCGACTCAGAACAGTGTGTGGCACAATCACAGGCCACTTCAACTTCAAAAAACACCTGAGCAGGCATTACCCAGGAAACCGCCACCTGTGCCTGCCTAACGAGTGAGGACTCCGCAGCCACTACCTGTGCTATTGTGGGCTATACATTCGATTCAGACAAATTTGCCCTAGGACATAACATCGTTGAAAGACAATCTCTAGGAGACATACCATGGAAAAACATCTATAAATTTATCACTCTGGCTAAAAGATTCCCAGTAGAGTAGCATCCACAATAGAATCCATATGGGGCACCCCTCCATTTGATGGAGTCGTTCCAATGAAGTCGATTGTCCTATCTCTCGTTCGGGAGCCCGCCGCAATCTATCTATATATCTATCTACTCTCTAAAAGCGACCAGTAATTTTTTTCATGTGAATCCAGGGACAACTTGCCAGAATCGCTTCGCTTTACATTCCATGGCTGGGCATTGTTGTGGACAATCTTAATCGACTGTCAGAAACACAGCAAAGTGGACATTCGCCCATGTTGAGCATTGCCAGCTCAGTCGTTTCCACTCCAACTAAACCTTTTAACCGGTGAGTTTCCTGTGAGCTCGAGTTACCTACTTTTGTCTTCTAGCCCTTTTGTTTATTGCTGATCACCATTTCTGTTCGGTCAGATTCACATTCCATCAAGACAGTCTGTCAGCTCGGACGTCTCTGAGCGTGCGGGACTCCGCCTACCTCGCCGCCATAGCTGGTCAAGGTGATTGACTCATCTGTGTTGCGCATTTTCTACACCGTTTTCATTCTCTGTTTTCATCAATGGTCTTCATTTCAGGATTGACCAATGGCGGTTCCAACGTGAGCCTGGACTCGGAAGCGTCGACCGTTTCAGGAGATGGGACGACCATTTCCCAAGAAACTGCCATTCATAAGGCTGACGCGGCAGCTCCTGCTTCGCGGCACGCCAGGTTTGGTTTGAAGTTTAGTTTTTACTAAAATATAGCCTCAAAACCGCTGCAAATCGTCCACAGCGGTTGGTCATTCCTTAGAGCAAGAGGGAAAACGGTGAGTGTAGAGTGTCCAAGACTCATTCCAATCGATTCAGCGGAAAATGATAGGTACCTACCTCAAAAACGCTGCAAATTCTTTCACAGGGGTTGGTTATTCCTTGGACCAGGCTCATGGAGACTCATTTATTCAACATGGGGGAAATGGGGAAAAAAGTGGGTGCGGCGGGTCCCAGACCCATTCCAATCGATTCAGGATCCAAAATTTAGTGGAAAATGATACCCCACACGCCTAGGTTCCAGAAATCTCAAAAACACACATTCGAAATGGGTAGATAGGCACCCATTTTGACCCATTACTTCTTCCAGTGGGTGCCAATCGTCCTGAGACCCACTTCATTGGATTCAGCTTCCAAGATTTAGCGGAAAATGATACCCCACACGCCTAGGTTCCAGAAATCTCAAAAACACATATTCAAAATGGGTAATATATACCCAATTTGACCCATAACTTCTTCCAGTGGGCACCGATCGTTCTGGGACCCATTTCATTTGATTCAGCGTCCAAAATTTAGTGGAAAATGATACCCCACTCGCCTAGATCGCCCAAAATCTCGAAAATCCATTTTTCAAAAAACACATTTTGACCCCTACCCCGCCCAAATTAGGTCCGATTGGGCTGAAAAGCTTGGAGGACCGTCCTAGGCCGGGAACAGACCCCTGACCCAAATTTCAGATTTTTAGAAAATTTTCTACTACCAAAAACGGCGTGGACGGCGGACGGCGGACGGCGAACGGCGGACGGCGTACGGCGGACGTAACGGAACCCCACGTTCTAAATGGATAGGTAGGTACCTATTTCGACCCATACCCACCTCCAGTGGGCATCATTTGATCCGGGGCCAAATTTTAGTGGAAATAATACCTCTCACACCGTACATCGCCGAAATTCTCAAAAATTCAATTTTTCAAAAAACATGTTCAGACCCTCCCTCCTCCTCCCCTTATGTGATCCGATTGGGCTGAAAAGATTCGAGGAGCCGGGCCAGGTCCCTGAACAACATTTCAGATTTATAGAATTTTTTCTACCACCGAAAACCGCGAGGATGGCGGACATTTTGCCTTCTGGCATTCCTTGAATAATCAACTTAAATAATCATAGCCATGGTCATGGGGGTCGACTATCCCCCAACTCTTTGGGCCCAAAACGTCATTGACCATTATAAACCGCCGCCCACCGTGTGTCTCATTTCCATTTCTGTGTCCACTTTATCTTCTTCTGCTTCGTTAATTTCTAGATCCGTCAGCGGTACTCAAGCGTTAGCGGTTCGATGCGAAAAATTGCAACCGTTAGAAGTGAAAGATATCCTCGTCTGCTTTCTCTTCGTTCTGAAGCACTTAGCGCACGATCAAATCATCACTTGGTGGCACAATTGTTCTCAAGAAGAGATCCTCAATTTTTTCAAAATCATCCAGTAAGTTGACCGTGTTGAAATACTTTTTGTCAGAGGTGTTTGAGTTGTTGCAGTTGCTCAGAATAATTTTGATTCTTTTCAGGCTTTGTTTACACGAGTTCAAATACACCGGTCGTCGTCAGATTGCAAGCGGTAACACGAATGCGCTACCGACTAGAAGCGCTGGTGCCAAATCAATGACGCTCCCAGCTCGAATGCACCCTCCGGATTTTTCTACTGACCCTTCGGTCAACGCTGACCCGAAACAGTCCAACGACAACCGCCATCCTCTTTTGTCTGGGAGCAATTCGATCGGCAGAGAGTCGGCTCCTTTACGAGGTACTTCTCCCTCCCCCTCGACCAAAGTCATCCTTAGAAAACAAGATACAAGCATCTTTAATTCTTCAGATGGAGAATCCAGCTCGCTGTATCAAGCCCTTCTAGAAGCCAACCTAGCAACGGAAGTTGGTCTGGCCGTTTTGGACGTCTTGGGCTTGTACTGTCTACACTTCAGGGACTCATTGATGGCCGACGGTGGTGACAATCAAGTGATGGGCTCAGTTTTTAACTTATACTTGTCATTTCTGCAAGTGGGGCAGTCTGAAACACTCTTCCGCCACGTGTTTGCCGCCCTAAGAGCATTTATAAACAATTTCTCCAAACCTTTGTTTCAAGGTAATTCCTATTCATTGAGCTTTTTGTTGATTCATATTTCAACTGTAAACAACATTTTATTAATTCGATTAAGGTAATGCGACTTTATGCGGCCAACTTTGTTTGGAGCTACTACGTTGCTGCAACAGCCGTTTGTCAGCGATTAGGCAAGAAGCTTGCGCTATACTTTACCTGCTGATGAGAAGCAATTTCGAATTTTCTGGAAGAAAAGGCCTGACGAGGGTCCACCTTCAAGTGAGTTCGCTCATGCGCACAGTATTTCTTCTAAAATGTCGTACAAAGCCAAGATTTTCGTTCTTACTATGACTAACCGAGTCTTCCGTTGGTAACTCCTCAAACAAGTGCTGAATACACGATGAGTTGGCCAGCCCAGTACATTACGCATCATTTAGTTGAGATCCATCGTTAATGTGTGTTTGAGCCCCGTCATTTCCTCATCAACTTCTCTCAATCGAATCCACAACTTTCAAGTCGCTCTCAAACAGTGATAACGAATGAATAAATTCGATAAAATAGTTTTACCAGCATTGGCAATTTTTTTAATAATTTCCGTTGAATATATTATGAGAAAATAGCAACTTGTTAGACAGACCAACAAAATAATATTCCAACTTGAAGTGGGGAAATTTCATGCAAATCCTAACATTTCATTTCTGTGGTTCTGATGTTGAAAATTTAGTTTCCAATCTAAATTTTAGTCCAAAAGTAAGCCAACAGTGAAAACAGTTTATTGGAAGATCATTGAAAAATATATTATGAATCAGTAGGTTTCAGCGAGAATCCCGTGACTAAGCCGTGGTTTCTGCAGGACCTGTTAATGGCTTGCTAACTTTCTAAATCTTTACTTTACACCCTTCTCAAATACGAGCACTTTCCACGAATTACATAGAGTTTTGAGTGCAATTTCTGGCATTGCACTACTAATTCCGTATTTTACAAGCCAACCACAGTATTCAATAAGAAGTTAGAACAATTTGGCTAATTTAAAATTTTTAAAGTAAACTATATTGTTAATTTAGGTCAAATCACTTAGTCAAGTTAAATTCACAAACGAGAACAAAAATGTTTAAAACTGCTCGAAGGCAGCTATGTTACTATTGAAGTTTTACGCATCCTTCTCAGTTTTATCACGCAGTTAAGCACAATAAAATAGTATCGTACTATGAGCTACCGGATTTGCGTATAATCTTCTCCTGTATCTACGAAGTAGAAAAAAGTCACTATGACGTCCCTCAGAAGTGTTTCCCGACGCAAGTGTTCTCTTCATAGTCCATCGACGCCTTCACGCTCTATTACGCGAGAAAATCTAGTGTTCATGGTCCATTGTCCTCCTTTTCCCTTCTAGTTCGCCTTTTCTAGTGTCAACTCACGGTCCCAACTCTCGCATAGCTTCAATATTTTTATTCGTCCTCGGCCGTATTTGCGTATTAAATAATAATTTCTCGTAAAATGTTCTCAGGTCATCATTTCAGTGTCGCAGCTTCTGGGAAATATCGTCGGTTTGAATAACGCTCGTTTTCAGGAGTCTCTATCGCTCATCAATAGCTACGCGTCAAGCGATAAAGTCATGAAAGGGACTGGTGAGTCAATTTTATCAAGATGCTGTTAGTTAAAGTCTTGCAAGGACCGGTTGCAATCCGTTGCGTATTTGCATGAAGTTGTAGAATGGGAATAAAAAGTACATTTTTCGTTCAAGTAAATCAAATAACTACTAAATATTGGAAAGCGCTCGGGGGAATGTTCAACATCATTGGCACGGGCCAGTAAGGGAAACCCAATCTGCTACCGAAATGAAGCGATTGAAACATGAAATTGTTGAAGCGTACAACACGAAGATGAGATATACGGAAGAAGGGCGAATATTTCGCTTTTCCTGAACGAATATCTTTAGAAAATAGATGCCCGTTGGATCCTGAGTCCTGAGCCGTTACCCGAACTTCAATCTGAACATGCAGTACAAGAGGGTAATTCCGAACATGCGTCTGGCTAGCAAAAACAAAATTTAAACATACGTGAATGGCGTTGTAAAAATGCCCACGAGGGTGAATTGTTTGCTGCGCAACTTGTCGCGGCCACAGACTAGCCCCATGCGCACGGACAATACCCTCAACGATTAGGAGGTAGGTAAAAGTTTTTCGGAAACAAAGAACTGAGTGAGGAACGCATTGTTTGTACAATATTGAGGTGTCAAGGGGATGCCGAAGCCATAATGTTGAATGAGTTCATCCTATCATAAGTGAGGCTTAGAAAATGCACTGCAGAACTGATATCTGTTGCTGGGGTTCAAGATACCTATAGAAATATCGTAGACACTGACGGGTTTTGGTAATAACTGTAAGATATAAGAACTGAGTTTCTGCAACCAGCTACCGGGTGGCCGTGGGCAGTGTGGGTTAGTAGGGTGGTTGCGCCGATAGAGAACGCGAAGTAAACCAACAATCACGAAGTTCGAGTATGGATTCTGGATGAAATCATCCCAAATCGGCATCACGAAGGCCATATGGGCATCGAGAAGACAGAACTGAAGGCTCGAAAGCTGTTTTACTGGCAAGACCAAAGAAGTAGAACTCGCTGTGCCAACGTTGTTTGGACCACTGCCCGAAAAACTCAAAAGAATTCATGTGATTCCGCTATGACAGGTTGTGTTGGGAATTCATTTTTGCGCAAGAAACGCATTTAACGAGTACATATAAGAACGTATTTAATATTCATGTGAGTATCTTGGACGTCTGCCATAATTTCCATCAATTCCTCTGGGCATTCAGTATTTTTCTTAATATAGTCCGTATTATGTGGCTTCTAACCTTACGTCATTGAAACCAGGATTCCCGACTGAAGTTAAAGACCTAACGAAGCGCATTAGAACCGTACTGATGGCCACGGCACAAATGAAAGAGCTCCACCACGAGCCTGAAGTCCTCACTGATCTTCAACATTCGTTGGCCAACTCCTACGCCTCGACTCCTGAGCTGCGGCTGACTTGGTTGGAGACGATGACTCGAAATCATGCAAATTTGTCAAATTTTTCTGAGGTAAATTACTTAGAAGGTGAGAATAGAATGATGTATTCTTACAAATGAGGCTGCATCAGGGCATTTAATTTCAATTATGAGCAGTTTTTTATTTTTTTTATTTTTATTTTTTTTTTATTTATTTTTTTTAAGCTGTTATGAGTGGGGTATTTTTGGTTGATTATCCAAGGAATAATCAACATATATTTTTATGCCAGTGGTCAACTTCTCCGATTGGCCACACAATTAGACAGTCTACGTTTCATGATGTCTAGATCGAAAAACAAACCAAATTCTTCCACAGTGGTTGGTTATTCCTTGGAACAGGAGTATGGGGAAAACTGAGTGTGGACTGTCCCACTCACATGACAATCGATTCAGCTTCCCATATTTAGTGGAAAACGCCTTTTCATTTTGAATCCCATTTTGAACGTTGGTTTTCGTGATTTAGAGGCGTTTTGGGTATTATTTTCCGCTAAGTTTGGGACGGCGAACAAATTTAAATGTGTCTTGGACCCTCCACACTCACTATTTCCCCATACTTTTGCTCTAAGGAGTGATAAACCGTTGTGGAAGAATTGTCAGGGATTTGGTTTTTTCAAACTTTTCATCATTAATGGGCTTTCATTTTTTTTTTAAATTCCAGGCTGCGTGTTGTCAACTGCACATTGCAGCTTTGATGGCTCAATATCTTAAGTTGAAAGGCGAACAAAACTGGGGTGCCGAAGTTTTCTCTCCAATCTCGGTCAACATAGCTCGTGACGAAACGTCACTCAAATTGGACTCAGGTATTTGTCTTCCTCAACTATTGTTTCGTTTGCTTCAACTCATCTCATTACATTTCACCATCCAGAGTGCGTTCCCCCCTCGATTGATCATAGCATTCCGGCCTCCAGGAGTTCAAGACGTGCAGTACACGGAAAGCGGACTGGTCGATCAGATGGAAGTGTGTGCCGAGTACTTGGAAAAAGCTGAGCGGTACGAGTGTCTGTACTATTTGTACAATCTCATTCTACCCATATATCAAAAGAAGCGTGACTTTGCTTCCATGTCGCGAGCATATCATACCTTGTCAGAGGCTAATTTGAAAATCACGCAAGTCCAAGGGAAACGGCTGCTCGGGAGATTCTACCGTATCATCTTTTTTGGTCAGGTAAGTGTCGCTATGCATCCAGGTATTTTTTCCTGGTGTGATTTATTTATTTATTTCACATTTACGGGCGAACCCAATTACAAAGAAATAGATTAGGCAGGCAGAACAGAAAGCAGATAGCAGTACAAACGACAGGGCTCCGAAACAAGTCAGTGACGAGGGTACAGGAGACGATGAAGCTGGGGTCTGGAGACGGTGAGGAAGTCAACATCCTGTGATGAGATGAGGAGGTTACCAAGGCGGGGGAGGCGGCATAGCATAGGCGGTGGAGCAGGTAATTCGTCGAGCTGAAGGGCACAGCAAACAATTCACTGGCACGTGCACCAATGCGGGGGGCTCGCAGACCAATGAGGGATAACAGAGAGGGGCAATCGACTCGGCCAGAAAAGGGAGCGTGGAGAAAAATGACATCAGCGCCACGGCCCCGGTCGAGAGAGATGATAATGAGCTCCAATATTATCGACGTCGTCACGGGCAAATCCAGTACGGAACGCCAAATAGCGCGCGAAGGAGCGATAGACTCGGTCGAGTTGGTCGATGTGGCTAGAGTAGAAGGGAGACCAGACCACAGAAGCATACTCGATATGCAGCTGGAAAAGGGTCTGATAAAGAGTGATTAGGGCAGAAGCTGAGTCTCTCCCGAGTAGTCCGCTTCAAAAACCCAAGGGCACGCATTGCTCGACTAGAAGCCTGGGCGATATGGCTAGAAAAGGTCAGCTGATGATCTAGGAGGACACCGAGGTCCTTGACAAGGGGCGGGCGGCGAAGGACAACAGCGCCAATGGTGTAAGTGTGCAGTCTGGGTGCAGATGACCGATGGAACGTAGAGATTGAGCACATCTCTGGATTGAGAAGAAGTCCAACCGAAGAGCACCAAGCGTAGAAGACGTTGACAGAGGACTGCAAGGTATAACAATCAGGAAGCTCACGAATCCTGCAGAAGGTTTTGACGTCATCAGCAAAAATCAGGAACTGAACCCCGACAAGGACAGAACTGAGCCCACCGAACACAAGGATAAAGAGAAGAGGGCCAAGATGCGAGCCCTGGGGGACCCCAGAAGAAGCAACAAATGGAGCTGAGACAGCTACCCGGATTCTGACTGAAGAAAAGCGGTCAGAAAGGTAGCTTCGGATCCAGGAGAGAAGTGGGCCATAAAGACCAAGGGATCCAAGGACTTCAGAAATAACAGAGTGGGGCAGCTTGTCAAAGGCCTTGGAAAAGTCCGTTGAAATGAGGTCCACTTGATCACCATCATCAAAGGCGCGGAGGACATAGTCTTGAAAAAGAAGAAGGTTGGTGACAGTGGACCTGCCGCGGACAAATCCATGCTGCTCAGGAGTGATAAAGGGGGAGAGTGCAGGAGTTAGAAGGGCCACAACAAGCTTCTCGAACACCTTAGGGATTGTAGACAGTGAGGAGATGGGGTGGTAGTTTAGGACATCTGACGGATCTCCCTTCTTGAAGATAGGAGTTATGAAGGAGCTCTTCCAGTGAGCAGGAAAAGTCCCAGAAGCAAGCGAAGCATTGAAGAGCGAAGTAAGAGGACCAGCAAGACCGGAAGCACAGGGATGGAGAAGGGAGGGGGGAATTCCGTCGGGGCCCACTCCCTTAGAGGGGCCGAGATGGGAAAGGGTGTTCTGAACAGACTCCTGGAGAAGAGTGAGAGTACCGAGGGGAACTAGGTCTAGCGGTGATAAAGGTGCAGTAGTGGGTGACTGTCCGGGCTCAAAGACAGAAGAGAAGTGGGACGCAAAAAGATCGGCAATTGATTGAGGAGTGTCAGCGGAAGCAGAGTGAAGATGCAGAGCAGAAGGAAGAGACGAGCCGTTCCGATAGTTAATGAAGTTCCAGAAGCATTTGGGATCAGCTGTAACAGAATCCTGGACTGAGAGAAGATACGAGGAATAACAGTCTCTAGACTCGGCCCTGCAGAGGCTTCGAAGACGCGAAAAGGAGCTGTAGTCGTCTGGAAGTCCGGTGACCTTGTAACGGGAGTGGGCCTGTCTTTTCTGCCGGACTAGGGAAATTAAATCGCGGGAGAACCATCGAGGGAAAGAATGAGAAATTGGTCGAGTAGTCGGGACGAATTTTTTAATGGCGTCGTAAAGGACTGAGTAGAAAGCAGAAACGCTGGCATCCAGAGGAAGAGACAAGACGGGTTCCCAATCATACTGAAGAAAAAATTCATTCATAGCCACATAGTCGCCACGCTTGAAATTGAAGTCGAAGCGGTCGGAGGGATGAAAGTCTGCGGAAGAGAGCCGAGCAGAGAGGCAGAAGTGAAGAGGGGGGTGGGCTGGATCAAGGTTGACCAAGGTGGGTCAGCTGGAGAGACTAGGAGATCATCCTGACTGTTAGAGAGAACAAGATCAAGTGTGTTGCCGTAGGAATTGGGCAGGAAGTTAAATTGTTTGAGTGAAAGAAGCTGTAGTGAATCATAGACCAAGGAGGCCTTTTGAGATGCATGAAATGGAAAGAGCGGAAGGTTCCATGAGTCCCCAGAAATTCCAGGCAGGTTGAAGTCGCCTGCCAGAACAAGACCAAACATGGGATAGGTGGAAGAGAGAGTCTCGAGATCGTCAAAGAATTGCTGGTAAGCTGACACTGGAGAGTAAGATGGCAAGTAGATGGCACAGACGACAAGATTAAGGTCAGGGAGGACGACGAAGACATCCTCAAGAGCATCAGAAGCATGGAAGACGTGGGAACGAATATGTTTAGAGACAGCGATCAAGACGCCACCACCTATCAATTTTGAGCAGTTGGAGGGGGATCGGTCCGTACGGTAGATGTTGTGATTGGGAAACCTAAGCTCTTGGGAACCAATGGAAGGGTGTAGCCACGTCTCAGTAAGAAACAGAACGTCATGAACAAGATGAGGTGCTTGATGGTGAAGTTCCGCAAGTTTTGTGTTAAGCCCACGGACATTCTGATAGAAGCAGGAGATGGGGATGGGTTCGCTAACTAGTTTTTTTGGGGCCGAGAAGGAGAAGGGGAGATAGCAGAGCCAGTGACAATCCGAGGGGTACCCCCCACATAACGAATAGTGAGGTTAGGCTCACCCTCCTCAGTACGACGACGTAGTTCAGCTCGAAGAGCAGCAAGCTGCCTACACTGGGCGGGCGTGCGGTCGACTGAGAGTGAAAAGGGGCGCGAGGGGAAGGAGCGATTTGATAAGAGAAGCTTTGAAACTGACCCGGGACCATCCAGGCAGACAACAAGTGGACGGGGTTTATCAGATGACGGACTTCTACCAAGTCTACGATAGCGACGGACAATGGCATCATACGAAAAGCCAAGCTTAGACATGGCATCCTGGAGGAAATGGCGGTCTGTCTCAGCAGTCGAAGATGATTGGTCAGCAGATTCGGGCACCCCAAAGAAAATGAGGTTTGAAGCTCTACGCTGGCGGTCAGATATCTCCCCCATAATAGACGAGACATCCGATGAAAATGAATTGGAGAGGGCTGATACTGAGTTCAAGCTAGGACCAAGACCATTAACAGAATAAGCAGAGGATGCCGCTGGAGAGCCCCTGAAGGTATCAATTAGGTTTGAGAGCGCTTCGACACGCTCCACACACTGAGCACCCTGTGACTCAAGAGCAACAACTCTGGACTCAAGACCTCCCAATTGCGCCCGAATTGACTCACTGAGAGAAGACTGAAGGTCACTGAGGCGACGGTCAAGAATAGACTCGAAGTCACGCCTTGAGCGGCTAGGGCAGAAGACAATGCAGACTCCAAATCCTTTTTAGTCAACAAGCCGGCTGTATCTGATCGGCTGTGTGATGCCTCTTGGTTAGAAACTAGGGGTGGCCTCCTCCTCCTTCCAGTTATGTGGAAGTGTTGAAGTACCATCATTGAGAGATAAGGTATTTCCATTAAATATTGGCGAGACTTGTTAACATCTGTTTGTAGAGGACACTCACAAACTAAACTTTTTATTGAACCTTGATTAATTTCAATTTCCTGACACACACTGTAGTGATTGCTGTACCTTGTCACAATACACCTCCTTACTGGGACACTACTCCCAACAGCTTCCTGTGGGCCTCAAAGGTTGGTAAGTTTCTAGACCTTCTGTAGTTGATACCGCACAGCGGCGAAGATATTCTGCTTGACCTTCTGTCATTTCGTACCTTGGTATCTGAGCGCGTTCGTTCTTGATGCTGCTACTGCTCCGTTGTTACTTGCTGCAGTACAATAATTCCCCATTCTCAACTGCTCCTCATTCTCTCCAGTTGATGAATCTTCTACTGTGCTCTATTCCGTGTCAGTGTAAAATTGAGTAGTCTTCTAGCACTGCCATTAGGTTCCTTTTAGGACCCGAAAAATTGTCCCCAGTGCTCCAATCATATCGATCCATCTGGCTGAGTCGAACGTATGTTTTACATCCAGGGTTGTTAGGAGGGTCTGTCTACTTTCTTGAGTCGTCCTTAGAGGCTTTTACTATTTCGCTAATGGCTCCCCTGGTGAAGAAGCCAATGCATCCAGCACTGCCTCTCTGTTATGTTAGAAGGGACGACCATCAACTGCCTCTCAGAAAAGGAAAAGTAAAGAAGGTATTTTACGATCGCCTCCCGCATCAATCGGACGAGCGAATTGAAAGATAACGCGAACCCACTGCACGTCAGATGCATCTATCTTGGTTTGCACCAACGGTAATTTTTTCTTCTCGCCGAACTTGCAATGCCTTGCCGCCACTGACATGATATACATTGACGGAACGTTAGAGTATTGTCCGAAATGTTTCTACCAATTATTTACCGTACATGGATATTTGCAAGGCATATAAGTATGTGATGTAGAGATGCCCGACGGACCTCTATGCTGCCTACAACCTTCATTGGATTTACCCAACTCCCCACCAGCTGTTATTTTACCCGAACAACACATTTGTGTCATCGCAAGCTGCTCACAGCACCCCGTGTGGCACTTCCGGACACTACCGGAGCGTCAGGCAGTCACATTCCAGGAGTCAGTCAAAGACGTTGTCAGAGAGCGCGTCTACGACAAGAAGTTATTGTGTTCTGAGTATAAACAGTTTGATTGAGTGCCTGGGGGGAGTATGCTTGTTCGGGTGTAATTAATCTATGAGTTAAGGTCCTGATACGTCATATTAAACCCTTTTTATATTCGTTATTGTCACGAGACGCGTGTGTCACTCAGTGAAAACCCCATCATGATGCCTTCCAACTATGAGGAAGGGCAGATCATTGACGACGACGACATCACAAGTATATTCCCCGGGCATTCTGCGTTCTCCCCATCAAAAACTGAAAACAAATATTCGCAACGTGTTTCACGACGTTCGTTTTATTGAATAAAATGCATACTTCATCCGTTTTTACCGGTCATCTTGTAAACCAACTCCCGTATTCTATGGGTCTCTATCAGGAGGCAGTCGAAATTATGCAGTTGTGGGCTTGGGAGGCAGTCGTAAGCTGTTGTGCTGGTTAGGGAGCAATCGATAAAACCGGTTAAAAGGCGTCAATTCACGGTTCTCACCAGAGAAGTCAAAATGTAAGGACAGCCTCTAATGATGGGGGCGCATTAATTTGTGGACTTAATTGCAGATTAGTCCCCTACCTTGCCTGTGTAATAGTTATAGCTGATACTAGTCCTTTTCATTTATTCTGGGACACAGTCCATGTCTTGGTTACTGGGCATGTTGAAGGGTGTTATCAGAATTCCCATGGAATTCATTATTCTAGACGACGAACGTGAAATGGTTGTTCAGTAACGACAGGCAATGGTTATTATAGGCGCATTCTGCCAACCACAGCTTTCCCCTGTGATCGTGCCAAGAAAGTAAGGCGCTTGGTACATGCTCTATATACTACATACTATCATACCACATACTCCTTTGTAAGCAATACCAATCCCTGAGTTAAGATCTCACACCGCTTAAGTGGCAAGCCCTGGCCGTCGTCTCTGGCACCTGTTTGGTGAAAAGCTCTTGTAAATTCCCATCGAAAGAGGTAAATGAACAGTTGAATCGTCATTATATTTGTACATGAATATTCTCCCATTTTAGGGGTTCTTCGAGAAAGACAGCGGCGTAGAGTTTATTTATAAGGAGCCTAAAGTGACTTCTTTGTCTGAAATTTCCGAAAGACTTCTCAACCAGTATACGAACAAATACGGGAGTGGGATGGTAAAAATCATCATGGATTCGGCGCCGGTAAGATTTTACCGACAACTTCCGCTGAACAGTAGTTTAGGTAGTCTTAAATTTGTTCACATTTTCGATTAATTACTCAGATGGATGAAAACGACCTGGACCCCAAAGTAGCACATATTCAAGTGACTCATGTGACACCCTACTGGGAGAAGAGCGATGCTCACCTCAGAGTGACGGAGTTCGAGCAGAATCATAACATTTCGACGTTTATGTTTGAAACCCCTTTTACCAAAGATGGGAAACCGCGAGGGACTCCCTCTGAGCAGCATAAACGGCGGACTGTTCTGACAAGTTGGTTTTTAAAAATTCATTTCAGCGGCATAATCTTAGTTTCGTTCTCCACCTTCGTGTTCCAGCAGCTCACAGATTAACGATTTTTAACTATATTTTAGCTGACTTCGCGTTTCCGTATGTTAAGAAAAGGTTGAAAGTCATATCCCGAGTTGAATCTGAACTGACGCCGATTGAAGTAGCTTTGGACGAAATGCGTCAAAGAGTAGCTGAACTCGAGGAAGTTGTATTCACAAAAACGCCGGATGTCAAGAAACTTCAGCTAAAATTACAGGTGATCCTCTATTTTTAATGAACGATGCCTACGGAGAATGCGAAGATGAAGAATAGATTTATTGAAACATGGCTTGTGTTGAAGACTTGTTCTTTCCCTTTTTTAGGGGAGCGTTGCCGTACAAGTGAATGCAGGGCCGTTGGCTTATGCTAGCGCATTTTTAGATCCTGCTTTGTCGCCTCAATTCCCTGACGAGAAGGTGGAAGAGTTGAAGGACGTTTTCAGGTAAGAAGTTTTGGTGATTTTCTGCAACTCATGGAATATTCCCTGCCACAAATGCAATCTCTGAAGCATGAGCCCTGGAGACCGCGGATTTGAGGGTTCTTCCGATCCACTGCTCCCTTGAAGGTGCGTCGTGATCAGCTGTTTTGAGAGGCGTACAGGCGTCCAAACGTTTATGAACACATACCTCGCACTCTCCCCACCCCCGAAATCTTGAAAATGTATTTCCTTCATACCTGGGAGGGCTATTAGCTGAGCCGGACGTGCTTTCATCGGCTCACAGCTATATGCTTTTTGTTTCAATGACTTGTTTTAACGTGAGAATTGAAACAGCAAACGTCAAGGCTTACCATTGATGTATGGCAAGCATCGAACATCAAAGCGTACCACTGATGTTCGGCAAACATCGAACATCGAGGCTTACTATTGATTTTCTACAAACATCGAACATTGAGGTTTACTATCGATGTTTGGCAAATATCGTCTGTCAATGATTAACCTAGGTTGAACTCGGATTCCTCCACATGCTGATTAACAGATCTGATCCACCTTGAATGGGCTGGCAAGACGGTGGGTGCATCTAGACCGCCATACTTCTGGAGTCGGTACAAGGTTTTGGACTGGGAGATTCCTCTTAGATGGCAGCAGAGGGAATATTGTGGTGTTAGTAGCCAATATCCGCTTAACCTTCGTGTATATTTACTTTCAGGGAATTTGTCCGAGTCTGTTACGCTGCTCTCCAACTGAATTCCCGCCTCGTCCGCTCGGACCAAGCAGAGTATCAGATGGCTTTGCGGCAAAACCTTCACAAATTGGCCCAAGAGTTGTCCCACATGTTCTCCGAGTCTCTTTGGCCCGACTCGGAAATGGGAAGTTTCAAAAGGAACTCCCAAGCTCTCTTTTCCGCCATCTCTGGAGCCAGTTCGAATAGCAGCAGCGCCTAAAAAGCACTGTGCGAACGAGTGTAAGACTTCCATGTCCTCAACCTGGTGAGTGATCATTGTTTAATTTATTCGCCATTATAGCATTTTCACGTCAAATTGGAGGTTTTCCATTCCACGTTGGAGGTTGACGGAAATGGTTAGTTTCACATTACTTGCAAACGCTGCAACGCCACTAATGCTAGTCCGTGAATGTTCCTACTCCATCCCGTCAAAATGCGATCATTTTCTGTTACTGTTGCTGTCCTGTTTCAAGAGTCTGTTGATTCCCTTCATTCTATGTCTCTAATAGCCACCTTGAGTTACGACTTGCTTAATTGTTGTGTCATGAGTTTGGACGACGAAGAGACCACATTTTGATGCATGAAATCTCCAATTTGAAATGGAAAACCTTCAAATTGACGTGTTAAAACTCCAAATAGATGGGTAAAACCTCCAGATTAATGTGTAAAACCCCGATTCAAGATTAAAAAAAAAAAAAACCTCCAATCGGATGTGTAAAACCTCCCGTTTGATATAGAAAACCTCCAATCGGGTATGAAAATGCTGAAACTGCCTTTTTTCCTTTATTTGTCTAAACGCGACTATTTTATCTCTCAAAAAGTATAATTTTGAAAATTAACTGATATAATATTTTTGGTTCTATTTACCTTTAGAATGGCCTAGAGAGGAAGGACCCGTTATTTCCAACTCCTGACGGCTCTTCTTGAAGATGAGTTCTGCGACAAACTGTCCAAAAACAACTCTACGCTACAGCTCGCCTCTGAGGTGATCAGAACCTACCGAGTGAGTCCGTTCAGGTGGCGAGAAGGTAACTCAGCCCGAGCAATGACCTAAAGTCCTTAGGAAATCTTCTACCTCAAACCATATCGATCCAATTTAGATCCAAATCGTCGAGGTGTGCCAACTTGATCGCTATTCGGTTATAAAAACGTTGGCTAAAATCGAAAGCCGTCTACTAACCAGCTTTAGTTTCTGCACTTGTTAAAACCTTTGGTTAAGACGCGATTTGTACATAGAGAGGAAGTATAATACTTACGCACTTTATTGTTGAGCACTTATTTTGTCTTGAGAGAGCGTGGTGCTCCCCTAAACAAACATAGCCTTAATATGTAATAAACTTTCTCGCTCAAATAAACGGCACAACCTCTTCCATTATCGTCTGCCTCAAAATAGTTGGCAAATTATGGTAGTTTCGTCTTGTAAACCGCACAATACTATACGAGAGCCATCCCGGGATTCGACATGGCGGATCGTTTTATTATTATCTAGGTATGTGGTTCACTTGTGTTATTAGGTATACACTATTGACGAATTATTACACATCTTTATTGGAGGAGTTGAATTCGAGTTGTAAACATGTCAACTTTTAACTTCTACTCTTTGTATAGGTAGGCCAAAGTAATTTGCGACTCATTGTTAGCTGTTATAATTCTGACCTTCGTTGACTAACTTTTTCCTCTAATAGAATAAAAATGGCAAATTATGCAGAACGTGATTTACGAACTTGGGAATGATTGTGAAGTCACTGGAGTCCATCTTAAGGATGTCTGTTTCATCATGGGCCACCGAATTCAAAGCTTTGCGACAAAAAACGTTATTGTATGGTGATATTTATTGCAACTTATGTGGTGGTCTTCTTTTAATAAAAACTTCTCGTTTTTAATCTCTCTTTCGATTCTGAGTGAATAACGTACTTCGAACGTTCTCGAATTTACATTGATTTCTTAGGGATGGAAGACAAGATGGCCGAGGATCAACACAGGGCAGCGTCGGGAGAAGCATTGGCTTCTAGAAGAATCCAGGTTGAGCGGCGTGGTGAGAGGACATGGCCGATTAGGGTTTTTACCCCTTAACATTTCATATTATTAGGCCACTTTACTTTCGCATTTGAGGTTTATTTCTTGCTACTAAATGCAATTCATCGGGTGCCCTCTGATGTAGTATCTGGAGTTGGCAGTAGCACAACTTGGGCACACGAGTAGTGCATGTTGATAAGCAGATCTCTTCTGATGAGCTAAGTGTTATATAGGCTGTGGAGGGGAACGACAACACACCTCCTTTTGTAGTTGGAATCCCATTCATATTTGAGATTTGAGGGGGGGGGGGGGGGTTCTTATTAGGGACGCGTTTCCTTGTGAGTACGACTTCTGTCTTTGCAGTTGCTAGTCTTGTTCAACTTATCTCTTGCTTGCTCTATTGTGAAAGACAACATCACTGCTGCTGCTTCGTCCGCATATCCGACTAGAAATGTTCCTTCAGTGAGGGCCACCTGGAATATACTATCGTAAGATACATTCCAGAGAACATGGCCAACTATTGACCCCTGGGTTGCCCCAGCTGTTATTTTTGCCTCTGCAGGATCATCTGTTATGATGTCAAGCGTTGTCTATCTCAGATAGTTGTCTAAAAGCCCCTTTTACACAATGACAGTTTACTGCCACTGTCTCGACAGTTGCTGCAATGGGAGCAACTATCACGGCCACTGCCATGGTGTAAACTATATTACTGCTGCTGCCATGCCAGCAATTACGCCGCGGTAGTACTGTAGCTGTAATAGTAGGATGTTGGACCTGATAGTTGATATTAGCTGTCATGAGTGAATTGCCACTGTCCTGTTCAATGTTGTCACATGTATACTCCTTAACAGAAAAGTCACAACTTTCGAATCATGTGAAAGCTTGCTTTTGTTTATATTTGACAACAAAAAATTCTCTCTTGTCCAGTGTCTATAAGACTTCCCGGTTTAACCTTTCTTGTTTTTCGGAGGAATACCAAAAGTTCCTCTGCCTTCGGAGGGAAAATTATCCCATTTTCAAAAACCAAGTGAGGTCCCTCTTTGCCCGTTCTGTCGTGTGCCGCGACAAAAGACTGTCACCGTGTAAAGAAGGCTTAACACCTCAAAAGAGGCATCTGACGACGTCTATTTGAATCTGCATAATTCAAGCATCTCCATACAAAACCTTCAAATGACCTGTTCTATTGGCAGCCCTCTTAGTAACTCTTGAATACTGCAAAACCACACATTTGTCTCTATTTTTATTTATTTATTTTTTCAATTAGCTTTGACCGTTCAACCGTTAATTTATCACGTCTCTTTGGTTCTGTATCGTCTCTCACACCACTTCCATCCCGACCTGAAATATACTCCTGTGGGCAATTTCGACCCGTTTCACTTTTTCCTCTCTATTTTACCATTATTTATAAGCGTCATGTGATACCTTCAGATCCGCAGTTCTTTAAAATAAAGTAATATTATGTATGAAAATATTAAGTCATCAAAAATAAACGCCAAAATTGTATCACTAGAAATTTATTCATGATTCATGGGAGGAATTAAATTTTAGTAACAATATTGGCAACATTGTAATAAGTTGAGTGTATATAACATTGCTTAAATAAGCGGTCTTTAGTAAGTTGTGGCTGTGAAAATTCATTGTAATTATATTCTTAAACGAATAAATAATATTGTTTACTTTTTAGATTTTATATTGCAATTGGTTGCTATTTATTTATTTTTATAATTTTTTTTTTTTAGTAATCTAACTTGAGAATTTGCCAAAGTATACTCAATCGTTTGTAATAAGTAGCACTTGTCGACCCGTATGAATTTAATCGCACAAATATACCGATGTTTTTCCTTTTTTTGCAAGAAATGGCGGTCTTCGCTAGATCAAAACGTGCTTTCCTCAAACGAAGGCGGTTTTGTTCGTGTGAACAATAATTTCGATAACCTCGTGATATAGGTGACGTAGTGAAACATCATATAAGAACGTTTAATGTTTCGCGTTGTTATTTATAAGCTAAGGAACTTGTAAAAATTATACATGTGCCAGAAAGAAGCAAAACGGAAAAGGTTTGATAGTTTTAGGTTTAATAGTTGCATTTGTCCCCAGACTAGAATGTACCACTCAATGGTGAAACTGATCTGATTTGGGAATGTTGGATTTTGGTTGAAGTAGTACCTACGGTTCGTCCATCTTAAAAATCTGTGCAGAAGGAAGCCTCTGACTTCTTAACTGTAGGGCTTTCTCAAGTTTCTGACTGATCGGCTCCCAATAAGAGATCCCTAGCTGGGTTTCCTGCCACTAGCGCTTTGTGGCGCCAGCCAGAATATATCTTTGGGTGTACATCCTTATTTTCCCGTGTAAATCTCGAATTGTATTAATCCTTGTTAGTCAACATTTTCCAGCAATCCACCTTCTAAACCTGACAAAAACAACCAAAATTACTGAAATTGACAACATGAAAGAGCAGCATGTGACGTCACTTTCATCAAAAGGACGTGCTGCTTTGATAGACAACCATTCTTGTCAGAAATTGCAATAGCAGGGGATTGTGATTGTCAGATGTTAAACACAACTAGATCCCAAATTAAGTGTTGGTGAAACATTTAAGACTTTTCTAACGTGTGTAGGATACAATAAAAAGTGTAATTGTAAATGTTGGCTAAAACTTGATAGTTGAGGCCGAATTGAGATTGCATTTGCTGGCAAGTCGGGTAAGTACAAATAGTAGGTATAGCTGCTAGATGCAGAACTGTGCAGTACGTGGCAGGGAACCAAACTAGCTGTTTGAGTTTCAGGGGACAGAGGGCCGAGGACAGAAGTGATGAGAATGTGAACGTGAGGCTCTCATTAACAAAAATGCTCATACTATTCCCAAATTAATGACAAATTTTATACATTTTATTAGAAGTAGTTACAAAACCATGCAGTTGTATTACGTACTTATTGTTAGTGAAGTTGATGATAAAAATGTAATTTTATGATCGACTGAAGATTTTAAGCAATCGGGCTCAAATGGAAGAATGGAAGCACAAGATTAAGACTGAAGTTGTCCGAAGGTTACGTCAACGCTGACGCTTTACTTGTTTTTTATCCTTCATATTAGTAAAACCAATTTCCCTATTTGGAGATGTTAGTGTGAAATTTATTAAAATTGTTCATATCACTTTTTTTTCTTCAACATCTGAATAAATATAAGTTCAAATTTAGCGGTTCTTCAGCCATCAATCATAATATCAGGCAAAATAAAGTCCAGTAAATTGATGTCGATGTTTATTATACACAATTATTATTCACTATTATCGAATGTATTCACTCCAGTTCAAAATATCTATCACGATTATTATTTTCATGTTAATTATTCTAATTAGTATTGTAAATAACCCAAAAATTTGTATGTATCAATAATAAAAACGTGTCAATCGACTATTGTGGTTATTCTTTGCCCGAGACACATTTACGTGGGAAAAGGGACGGCTAGGGATTTCATGTACCTGTTTGATAGAACTACCCTTGAAAGCTGGTTGATAATTAGAAAACTACTGGTGGATAAATTGTCTCTAATGTCGTCGTACGGCCGTAATATAAAGAGGAACTGTAGGGGAAATGATAAAGACCACGCTAGGGGACAAGGGCCTGAATTTTAGCCCTCTGAGGAACAACACCTTTAGCCTTCGACTCCCCGAAGACGACGAACCTGCCAGAATCGTTTCATTCGTACTTCGAAAAGCAACTTCATTTCAAACTTCTGAATATTCAAGCAGTGGAAAAGTTGGAGGCAGTCGAGAGCCTCCATCAATGTCTTGAGAAGAGAGCGCCATGACTTGGTTAGTGAGCAGGGAACATATCGTATCATGGGACAAAGGGCGCCCTCACATTCTTGAAGAAAATAAGTAACAAAGGATCCCCATCGGTGGTTGTTCAAAATATGACTTGCAGAACCGGTTTCAGAGCGAGATTCTAAACAAAGGCGAACGTAAAAATTGAAAAAAGAAACGAAATTAATTTTTTATGGGACTAGGGCCAAATAGACGAGGCGAAAATGAGAACTAAAAGGATTATGAGTGTAATGTCATATTTTCAGACCAATCTTATAATCTTTTGCGCAAACACTTAAATTTCTTCACTCTCTTGAAGATGTATTTTTTCTTGTTCACAAAAAATAACAGCCATTTGTTCCACGCCAATAAACAATGAATAAAGTTGGTGCAAATGAGGTTGGAACAGTTCAGACTTTTTTCCCATGAAAAGATTGTCGTGGGGAGGACTCATCAGCCGTTTGAAATGTTCACTTATCACCACGCTTTTTAATTGGTGACCCGCCTTGTTGACCAGAACAATCCACACTCTCAAAGGGCTGTTTCAAGAGCAAGACACAATTTGGCGCTGAAACAAGAACTCAGACCAGATTTTTCTGCAGTTTTAAGATTCTCAATTTTGACTTGGTGAAGCAATCTTTCGATTTCCTTGAGTTGACGATGAATGGATGCGGTTTTCTAAAGCCCTTCAGTGCCACATAGGGGTTGGTGGAGGGTCTGTGTTCAGCCGGGGGGCGAATAAGGCGGCGGACGTGTCCTGGCGGTTGTCCTCAAGGACGATCACTCGGTAGGGATAGTCCTCCATTTGCAGAAACATGTACCTGTACTGATATTTTCCATTCTGATCCTGAAATTTCAAAACGAAATTCGTCCTTAACTCCTTTGTTTCAAGCTGCAATTACATTCATGAAAAACAAATGAGCGGGACGCTTCAAACTGCCATTTTCTTCAAAAATACAGGTAGGATCTGTTTCTAAATTGAAGCAGTAGTAAATTGAAGAGTATATCTCCAAATATACCTTTATACAAAAAAAAAAAAAAAATTAAAATCCACATCAAACAAATTAATTTGCGACATTTGCGAAGCTTCTGAGTGTTGCAGACACAAACTTGGCTAGGTCGCGGTCAAAGTGCTCATTTGAGCCAACGTCTTGGCTGAGCCAACGTCTGAGTCAGCAAAAAGAACGCCCGTCGGTGCTAATCATCGAAATATAATTCCTCATCCGCAATGCGTAACAAAACGGGTCGTTTAAGAGAAACCGAGTCCAAATATTTTGTAGCACTTGATTATACTTTGCTGTATAATTGATTGTATACATCCGCTATCACCCATGTCCAGAACAATTTTTCAAAATTGCATTTCCCTACTCTTGCTGCACACGTATTCAAAAAATCTGCAAATTATTACACACGGGTTGGTTATTCCTCGAATGGGGGAAACAGTGGGTGTGGCGGGTCCCGGACCCATTCCAATCGATTCAGGGTCCAAAATTTAGTGGAAAATGAGATCCCACACGCCATTCGTCCTAGTCTAGATTAAACCGTGGCGCGTTCGGCAGAAACCAGAAGGTTCTCGGTTCGAGCCCAGGTAGGAGCAAATATTTTTGTTTTCTGATTTAGTTTTTTTTTTTTTTAACCCATAAATTGAACAATAAATTGAATAATTACTTCTTCCAGTGAGTGCCAATCGTTCTGGGACCAATTTCATTGGATTCAGCGTCCAAAATTTAGTGGAAAATGATACCCTACTCGCCTAGATCGCCCAAAATCTCGAAAAATCAATTTTTCAAAAAACACATTTTCACCCCTTCTCCGCCCAAATTTGGTCCGATCGGGCTGAAAAGTTTCGAGGACCCGTTCGGCCGGGAACGGACCCCTGACCCAAATTTCAGATGTTTAGAAAATTTTCTACTACCGAAAACGGCGCGGACAATGGACGGCGGACGGACATTGACCTTTTTTGATCTAGACACCATGAAACGTCCAGAAAAAAATTTTGAGCCGAATCGGAGAGGTTGACCTTTTGCATGAAAACATAGGTTGATTATTCAACGAATAACCAACCAAAACACATTTTTACCCATACCCTCTCCAAATTCGGGCCGATCGGGCCAACTAGAACAAAAAAGGGAACCCTGACCTAAATTTCAAATTAAAAAAAATTTCTTCCACCAAACGAAACTAACGGTTGGACGATCTTGATATCTTGAAACGCAAACTGTCAAATTTTGGGAGAAATCGAAGAGATTGATCTCAGCCATGAATACATTTTATTGTTGGTTATTCAAGGAGTGCCAAACCAAAATCAGGCGGATGAGCCTAACTCGTGTAGTGGTGGTGTAGGCCCTCGGGGGATGCAGCATTGTTGTGAATAAAGGTTTAAGGGTTAATGAGAAGTGAAAGGTGGCGTCAAGGGATCAATTCTTGACACAGTTCGAACAGAGAAAACCGAGGCGATAGCGGTGATTTATGGTCACGACCCCGCCCACAATGGGCCTCCTAATCAAATTAAAAAAAAAAAAAAAAAAAAAACTCGAAGTGGAAAGTAAGAACTGTTTTCCTCCCTGCAGTCGTGCCGAATCTGCAGTGTTGGGATTCTCAGATGAACTTGACCGCGAGCGAAGCCAACGTGTCGCAAAGTGCGTCAATCGAAAACTCCACTTCGCTGCTGGACTACAGTGTATTGTATTCAGTGCAATACCAAGTGAACTTGACAACTGCAGGTGAACATGATCAGAGCTTATTAGTGATACACATACCTCTTTCACTTCTAAATGCACAACCGCCGACTTCCTCGCGCCCTTCAAGTAGAATTTCAAGCGCATGTGTTCAGCTCCGTCCTTCACGTACTTGACATGGCTGCGAACGATAGATGTTGAAATGAGAAATGAAATTGAGAAATGTTGAAAAACTGATAATTTACGTTGAAGTAGTGGCTAACTCCGCCCACAGCTCTCAGACCAAATATTTGATAACGCTGCAAATTCTTCCACAATGGTTTATTATCAGCAAGGGTATGGGGGAAAGAGTGAAAAACGAGTGACCTGTACTCAATCCAACCGATTCAGTGTCCAAAATTTAGGGAAAATGATACCCACACGCCTAGATCGTCGAAGAGCTCGAAAATCCATTTTTCTAAAACACACTTTTATTCACAACCTCCCTAAATTTGAAGCCGATCAAAATTGGTCGACGGACGGAAATTTTGGTTTTGGTATATTATTCATGGACCTATTTTCATGCCAGAGCTAATAGATAGATAAAAATAGATTCAGCGTCCATAACCTCTTCCGGTGGGCAATCGTTCCGGGACCCGTCTCATTGGATTCAGCATCCAAAATTTAGTGGGAAACGATACCCCACACGTCCAAGTCGTCAAAAATGTCGAACATGGGGAAAAAATGGGAACAGTGGGTGTGGCTGGTGGGTACCGGACCCATTCCAATCGATTCAGGATCCAAAATTTAGAGGGAAATGGTACCCCACACGCCTAGGTACCAGAAATATCAAAGACCTATTTTTTTTTTAAATTTGACCCCCCCTCCTCTTATAAATTTAGTCCGATCGGGCTGAAACGTTTTGAGAACTGACTAGGGCTGGGAACGAGTCCCTGACCAAAATTCAACGCCTCACGCATTGTTAGTTGTAAATTATTTTTTAAAAAATCTGAAAATTTAACCAGGGACTTCTTTTTGGTTTCTAGTTGCTCCTCGAAACTTTTAGCCCGATCGGTCAAAATTTAGGGCGGGTATGGGTGAAAATGTATTTCTAGAAAAATTTATTTTTGAGATTTTAAGGGGATTCGGCGAGGAGCGCTAAGGATAGTTAGTGCATACAGAACGGTATCGGAGCCATCTGTCCTTGTACTGGCTGGGGTCATCCCAATACATCTTCTGGCTGCAGAAAGAAAGCGGATTTATGATAGAAGAATGGAACCCAGGAAGGCAATAGTGATCAAGGAAGAACGGGAAAGGACACTGAAAGACTGGCAGACCATCTGGGACGATGAATCGAGGGGTCGTTGGACAGCGAGACCAGTACCAGAAGTGAGAGTGGCTGGCTGGAGAGGCCACACGGCGAGGTAAGCTACTACCTCACGCAATTCCTCACAGGACACGGCCTTTTCTATCAATACCTACACCGGCTGGGACTCGCACAGAGTCCACTTGCACTGCCCAGACACGGAGGACAGCGTGAAACATACCTTTTTCGACTGTGAGCGTTGGCGTCTAAAACGAGAACAGCTGTGGTCAGAAATAGGTCTGAACACACCATCTCCGGAAGAGTTAGTGAATCGAATGCTATCAAGCAAAGAAGCATGGGAAAAGACGGCAGATTATATAGAGTCTCTCCTCAGAAGAAAAAACAAGGAAGAAAGAGCCCGGCAACAAGCCACACGGGCAGAAAACTGAGACTGGCCCCAGGTCCAACCCGAAGTCATGTGATAAATAGTACCAGGTTGGGCCATTGGAAGGGTGAGGTTTTAGTGGATTGGACTTCCACATAACTGGAGGAGGCCGACCCTAGTATCTAACCACGAGGCATTACACCTGACCTCAAAAGATTTCCTCATCTAAAAAAAAAGGCATATTTCCACTAACACTGTTGGATGCTGAATCATTTAGAATGAGTGTGGGACACTCCTGACGTAGTACTTTTGGTTGGTTATTCCTTGAATGATCAACCTGTTTTTTCATGCAAAAGGTCAATCTCCCCGATTCGGCTGAAAAATTTTTTCTGGCCGTCTAAAGGTGTCTAGATCAAAACCCCGGACCAGGCGTACGGAGACACATTTCTTCAACATGAGGGAAATGGGGGAAACAGTGGGTGTGGCGGGCCGCAGACCCATTCCAATCGATTCAGCGTCCAAAATTTAGTGGAAAATGATACCCCACACGCCTAGGTTCCAGAAATCTCAAAAACACATATTCAAAATGAGTAATATATACCCAATTTGACCCATAACTTTTTCCAGTGGGTGCCGATCGTTCTGGGACCCATTTCATTTGACTCAGCGTCCAAAATTTAGTGGAAAATGATACCCCACTCGCCTAAATCGCCCTAAATCTCGAAAATCCATTTTTCAAAAAACACATTTTGACCCCTACCCCGCCCAAATTTGGTCCGATCGGGCTGAAAAGCTTGGAGGACCGTCCTAGGCCGGGAACAGACCCCTGACCCAAATTTCAGATTTTTAGAAAATTTTCTACTACCAAAAACGGCGTGGACGGCGGACGGCGGACGGCGTACGGCGGACGGACATTGACCATTTTTGATCAGGACATCATGAAACGTCCAGAAAAAAATTTTGAGCCGAATCGGAGAGGTTGACCATTTGCATGAAAACATAGGTTGATTATTCAAGGAATAACCAACCAAAACGCTGCAAATTCTTACACAGGGGTTGGTTATTCGTCAGGCGCATGGAAACTTATTTATAACATGAGGGAAATGGGGAAAACGGTGGGTGCGGCGGGTTCCAGACCCATTCCAATGAATTCAGCGTCAAAATTTAGTGGAAAATGATACCCCACACGCCTAGATTCCAGAAATCTCAAAAACACATATTCAAAATGAGTAATATATACCCAATTTGACCCATAACTTCTTCCAGTGGGTGCCGATCGTTCTGGGACCCATTTCATAGAATTCAGCGTCCAAAATTTAGTGGAAAATGATACCCCACTCGCCTAGATCGCCCAAAATCTCGAAAATCCATTTTTCAAAAAACACATATCTACCCATTTCGAATGTGTGTTTTCGTATCTGTAACCTAGGAGTGTGGGGTTTCATTTTCCACTAAATTCTGGACCCTGGATCGATTGGAATGGGTCCGGGACCCGCCAAATTGATTATTCCTGCGTACCTGACAAATCGTCTTCTCCGGCGCGATGACTCTTCTCCATGCCCTTTGATCGGCTCTCCCAGAGCGTCTTTCACCCTCACGTCTTCGACACATTTGTCCAACGCATTGGAGTAGACGCTATTTGGACTCTTGGATGAAAAAAGTTCGCTAAAAATGACGTAAAGCAGCCCGCAAGTGACCCCGACTCCTGCTAAAATGACCATAGAGTACGAAGCGGTTTTGGTCGTCTCGCGAACAGTTTCCATAACGTTGGTCGACAATTCCGAAGGGCCATTGTCCTCTTTGGCCACAATTCCTTTGGAACTTCGGTCGGTTTTGAGGGAGTACCATCGGGCGCAGGTGCATGGTTTGATCGGATGAATGGCACCAAGGAGCGAAAAACCCTTGTGGAAATTGTACCTGAGAGAGCACAACTGATATTTTTTCAGCGAAATCAACGCCACCAGCGACGTCATGTTTCCTGAATCGATGAATAGGTCTTTCAACTAAAATTCACAAACATTTCTAGAAGGCACCGAACCAATATTTTATTTTGGATATTTATATATATATATATATATAATATTTTTTTTTTGACAAATCGACGTTAATGCCAAAGCAACGAGAAATACAAGTGACACGTATAACAGTGGCGCATTGGTTTGTGTCTTTTACGAGTACGAGTTCACACAAGTGGTAAATAACTACATGAAGAAGAATAAAGAGGAGGTGGTTTATTTCTTATTTATTCAATTTGCGTAAGCGCAGGGCAGTTCTTCAAAAAAATCGACCCATGAACGGTTACTCTGATTCGTTTTCTTTACTCGCATCTATTTACTTTTATCGAATCCCTTTGATAGTCTTCACATAAACGTGTTTTTCCAATCATAAATAATAACGCAAAATGCCATGACTTGGGCGTATTGGACCTGTAGATCCAAACGACCATTTTGGAGATCTTGGGTAAGTCCGCCTTATGTTTTGAATTGGTTTATACATCTTGTGAATTACAAATAATTTTGATTTTTCTATCGCCCCGAAGGCGTAGGATTTGATTAATCTCGACGGCAACATCCTCGTAACCGCTTTCAAAGCCGTGCTTTTTCGTTGGCATTTCCATTGTTAACCTGGATTTTCCCTATAAAATTACACTGTAAAGGTCACAGAAGTTTTCTCACGTATTCCGTTATTTTAAAAGTTCTTGAATAAATTGTGGTTTTTCGTTTTCTCACGAGTTGTGGCTTACGTAACGCGCCAGTGTGGCACGAGTTTTCCTATCGCAGATGTAACTTTTACAACCGTTTGTGACGTCTCGTCTTATCTAGTCTAAGGACCAGTCCATGCAGCATAGTTAATCACAAGTTCCTTCTGACACGGAATGCCTTCGGGAATGATAATCGTTTAAAAATATTAATCCACTGTTCATGAAGTTGGTTCTTCATGTTGGTAATTAACCCATGACGCATCCGCGTGCGTCAATAATATTCTACTTATTTCAATGAGAATTTTCAACGAAGGGGTTTTCACATAATGCATCGGTTCTCTGGTAGGGAGAAGGTAATATGGTGATCCGAAGTTCACTTCTTACATGCCCCTTCATCTGCATGCAGTTCTTATCGTCTGACGATTGAATCCATTGTTTATTGCTCTTTTAGTAAAAAGCGCGTTTCCCCCGTTTCATGTGTTTATGGGAAGCCATGGCTAGAAAAACTGCTGTTTTGAGGGAGGAGTCTTCAGGAAGAGGAATCAGAAGACGAGGTACAATTAATTTAGGATGAAGAGAAGATAACACTTGCCAGGGGTGGACAGACATGATCAATTACTCTCCTACTATCCTTCGATCCATGAATACCTGCGGTGGTAAAAAAAAGCTAGGGTAAAACCCAAGAATAGGGACCGTTGTCACTGATAAGTGCAAGTATTGATAGTACGCTCTGTCGAGTGCACTATCGATATACGCGAAATATTATATCCCTGTCCGCCATATTTTTTTTTATAAAAACGAGAGAAAATACTAAATTGAAATAAAATTAAAAATAAATAAATAATAATAATATAAAATAAAAATATAATAAAAATAAATAATAACATAAAATTATCGGAACAATGATACGTAAGTAATAACAAAATGACAGGCATTCAAATTGTATCGATAGTATCGATAGTCACCGTATGCGCGATATCATTGTTATCAGTTGATTACGTGACAGCGGTCCCTATACTTGGGTTTAGCCAAAGCTAGGAATACACGTTAAAAATAGCGTTGATGAACGCCCAATTATTATTAAACGAATTTGGACGTGAAACTAATGGGTACGACTTCGGAGTGGCAATTTGCAAAGCCCTTACAAGCCTGTTCCTTACAAGCCAAAGAAGAGTTGTGACGTGCACATTCCAGATGAAGTATAGAAGGTTGGCGCTGAAAAACGAAAAGTGGCTAAACGCAAACGTTGTGAGCACTCGAACCGCGCAGAGTCACCACTGTAATTGAGGTTTGAGGTTAGAAACCAGTAGGCACCCTCACAATTGGGCATGGACTAGGGGTACATTGTGTATTGATACCTGTCAATACTTCTTCAAAAATAGGTGGAAATATTGTACAAGTTCTTCCTCTGTCAGTGGCAATAAATGAAATTACCTTCTCATTTTTCAACTATTGTTATAAGAATAATAGATTGTCAGCCTATTTGTAGTGAAGAACAGTTATAATGAACAGTTCGGAGTTTAGGTTCACCGATCATACGACGCCATGGTTTCCCTTCAGTCATGATTAGCTGAGCGAAGCATCCAAACCCTCAAGCGTCGCCTGAAGCTGCTGCTACTGATCCTACACCACTTGCATCAAAGATTAGGAATATCCTTTTTCGCTACAGAGCAACACCTTTAGCATCGGGCCAGTCACCTGCGGAATTATATTAAAAAAGGCAGTTGCGTATCTGCATAGATGCTTTACATTCAAACAAGAAAGCGTTGATGCAAAACAACAACAATTCATTGAAAATTTGTTCTCTTCCAGAAGGAGAGAGGGTACAAGTCAGGATTTGCTATGGAAATCAAGATGTTTGGCAATTCGGAAAAATTCAAAAGAAGCAGTCAGTTTCACTACATTGTAGAATTGGATTATGGTCGCACAATGAAGAGGCACATCAACCTACTTATCGCATCAATTGTGCCAAAAAAGACTGTCACCTTTGCTGATGAACATCCACCTCATCCAAGAACTGGTATCCCAATGGACAATAACTCTGCTGTTGATCCACCGACCTACAATCCACGATCTGCTCAGTTACCTGCGTCAGCCATTCCAGCTCCACTGACCTCGCAGGCACGATCACATCATCCTGAACTTCGGAGATCATGCCGTCAACGCCAACGACCCCTCTACCTCAGAGACTATACCGACTGAAATAATTTACTGAGGGAGAGTGTAGTGAAGAACAGTTATAGTGAACGGTTCGGAGCTTAGGTGCGCCGATCAGACGACGCCATGGTCTCAGTTTCCATTCTGCTCGTCCCTCCTGTACATGTCCCCTCGTTTAATATTGTTGAGTCACCTTGTTCGCATTAAAACATTAATCATTATTTATCAGAACTGTGTCAGTGTATTTCATTTCTAATTACCTCACGCCACAACACTATTGATGCATTTTTTCCAGGATATATAAAATAAACAATAAATCACTTCTTGTACTTGAAACTTTTTATTAAGCTTAATTTATTGATTAAGACTAAAATGCTATACTAGATTTTATAAATTCATGAATAACGCGCAAAATGGACAAAGGGAACAATTTTGATAGGCTGAATGTGTTGGCTGAAACTAGTACCAATACCTCTTAAGCACGGAACTACCTAAGGACCTCCAGTTTGATCGTCAATTTAAAATATTTATTCACATTTCATAGCGCTGATTCGTCAATTTGTTGAAATAAATTCCCAGTTATATACAATTCTGCGACAGAGATTGACCTATGTAATTGAGAATTTTTGAAGAGTTTATTGATGAAATCTACTAACTCCGACAAAACTCACTTTTCAGCATGGAATGGTACTCTTCACTCTCTGAAAGGACGTCGAGTTACAATAATGAATTTCATCCTCGAAGAACTTCAGGACATCACCTTGGCCAAAGTGGTCTCGTGGGTCTCCGCGACGGTGATGATATTCGGCGGCGTGGCGCCCTTCATTCCTCAGTACAGGGAAATCAAAAGGAAAAACGACGCCGAAGGGTTTTCCCTGTACGTGTGCCTCGTCCTGCTCATAGCCAACACTCTTCGGATTTTATTTTGGTGGGTCTCTATGCCCAAGCCGCAATAACAAGCCTCATTGTTAATCGATTATTCCTCCAGTGTGTCTAAAATTATTATTGCGCTATAACAAGCAGTGAAGGACCTGCCTTGGTGGCATCGACCTTGCTTTTATTTATTTATTTACAAATACACGGGAACGAGCCCAGTTTACAGTAGTATATTGTTCGAATCAAACATTGGTGGATTATAAAAGGAATATAAAATAAGAAATGACTAACCATTGGGAGTTCAAAAATTAGTGAGAGTTGCAGTGTCAGCGAGGAGTAAGGCATCCAGCAGGCGTCTCTTGAGGATGACGGGGGAGGGGTGAACAGATCCATATCTGCAGCAGCAAGCAGATGATTGGCGGTGCGGGGCAGACGGCTGAGGGGGCGGTGCAGCATGTAGTTGGTCGACGTGAAGGGGACCCAAAAGAGGTCACGTGTGCGGGAGCCTGGTCTTGGGACCCGGAGACCAATGTGGTCCAGGAGAGACAGCGCCAATACGCGTCAATACGCCCAGAGAACAGACCGCTGAGGCTGGCCGTCCACTGGACGCGAATTCGCGCGAAGAGGCGAAGTACGCGATTTCAAACGAAGAGTTCGCCTCTTAACAAACACTATTATTCGTATAGGACCCCGTCCACTGCAAGCGCCATGATCGATTTATCGATTTCCATCGCCAGGTTCGCCAGTTCGCGCGTTTGGAATCAAACATGTTTGATTCTCTTCGCCTCTTCGCGCGAATTCGCGTCCAGTGGACGGCCAGGAAAGCCATATCCGCGATAGTGCGTCGGTCAGCAGGGCTGGGGAGGCGATACTGCGCACGGAGTGCGCCGTAGCCAATGCCGTCTCGAGGTATGCCTGACTTGAAGGCAAGGTAGCGGAGAAACGCCCTATGCACACGTACCAACGTGTATCACGTATCAACATTGGTTTACTCACCAGTTGCGATTCCTATCGACTAATATATCAATTTTCCCATTAACGTTTACAGCTGTCTTGTTGTGGTTCACCGCAATCACAACTGATCACCGATTCATACATTCGATGCGAATTTTCCGAACAAGAATTGATTTTTATTTCAATCGAAGACGCATAATAAGTAAACGGGTAATTTTCACTACAAAAAAACTAAGTTTTGCACAATCGTTGACCAATCCTTGGTGCAAAATTTTGGGAAAAACAGTGAGTATGGAGTGTCTCGGATTCATTCTAATCGATTCAGCGTACAACACTTTTACAGCGTTCACATTTTTAACCATACCCTCCCCCAAATTTGTGCCGATTGACCTGGACAGTTGAGACCAACTAGAGGTTTCTGACCGAAATCTGATTTTCGCTACTACCAAGAATGGGGTGCGGATGGTGGACGGACACTTTCAAAATGTGTGGGGTATCATTTAATACTAAATTTTGGACTCTGAATTTATCAATAGGGTCTCAGACCGATTAGCACCCGCTGGAGAGGGGTACGGATCAAAATGGGTACCTACTTACCTATTTTGACAGTTTTCGAGATTTTTTGACACCCATGCGGGTAGGTTATCATTTTCCACTAAATGTTGGACGCTGAATCGATTGGAATGAGTCCGGGTCACTCCACGCTCGCTCTTCCCACATTTTCCCCATGTTTCTGGTGCTAAGAATAATCAACCCCTGTAAAAGAATTTGCAGCGTTTTTATATGAACAAGCGAGCATTCATGGAATTTTACGTGTCCTCTCCGTGTTAATTTCAAAACTGAACTGATCTTTCAGGTCGGATTTCATTGTACAGGTCTATTTTGTCAAATGATAATAAACTAACCTTGAGTTATTGTACTTATTTTATCATAGCAGTTTAAACGCACAGACCTTGTTTTTGGTAATTTGTTTCATATTTTGAAAAATATCAGTTTATGAAGAATCTGACGTATTCTTCAGAATTTAATGTACGTAAGCATCTTTAGTACATAGCATTCCTGCATCAGCATTTTGGTTGATGTGAGTACAAATATTTTGCTTGTTGCAGGTTTGGTAAACGCTATGAGTTACCACTCCTCGCCCAAAGTATGATCATGAATGTGATGATGCTTCTCATGATTCATTTGTGCGTGAAAGTAAAAAATCGAAGTCAAATTATTCGCGGCCCGGACCGTGTTTTCACAGGTAAGTGCTTCGTGGATGAGCATGCTTGGGTCCTTTTCTACCTTCTATAGTGTAGTATATCGAATTTTCGGCATTAGTATTTATTGCGTGTTGTGTTTGGCTTGTGCTGTTTCTCCCAGTAATGAACATATTATGTAGTATTGAATTGATGTTTTGATACTATGACACATTCAACAGTAAGATAAAGGGACATGTTTCGATATCCCAGTATTGATTCCACACAGGAAAATGAATTATGCCAATTAAGTAAGAGATTAAACTTCACTCCGCTCTACAAAAGAGGGACACCTGTTTTAAAAACATCCTGCATATCAGCATTGCCCCAGCGAGCCATGAATTCACTTTGAACGTGTCAAATGAATAATCTTGTTGTACATTGACCACCAATTACACTGTGGCATTCCTAGAGCACTAGTTCCCATCTATCATACTCTTTAGTGTCATTTAATTTTGGTGGTCATACTGGTTGGCCAGTTTAGACCCCGGAGGCGTTTGTTTGAAGAGTATGTTGAGCTTTGGAACGTATAGTTATCTCCCCTTGAAAGAATTTGGCTCTTGAATGTGTTGACATTTTTGGCGAAACGAGCTTCTGACAATACCTAAAAAGAAAGACCTGAAGTGAACCCCTACACTGGAGAGAACTCCTGAAGATGGCTTTATTGTGCCTTATTTTCAAGCTTTGCAAAATTTTAGGTCAATGATCACAGTATAATACTATATTATTCTGCATTCATTCGGCTCACTTCTTTCATTCAAAACAGGCCATTCGCTACACAGATAGCGCGGATATTAAACCGGAATGTAATCAAACAATCAGCCTACTATTGAGCCTAATGCTGCATCCCGTCGAGAGATCTGGCATGGTATGCAATTGCGCAATTAGTAGGGATAATGGCCGTTCTATTGTACCCTTTTTCCATTGAATTATCTGCTTGGGAATGAAACAGATTGTAGGAAAATTTTAGAGAGATTTCAGAGCATTTCAAAGTCCTTTTTGCCTATGGCTATGGATTTCAGATTTGGAATCTAGTCACGTTGAAACTTTTTGTTCAATACGAGTATAAGAGTGTATTATTTTAATACAGAATAATAAATCAAAACCCAAACTATTCTTGTCTCAGCAGTGCGTAAAGAAGCCCGGGGAAAAAGGGAATCATATTCTTTCTTCAAACCTTGAAAATGATTTATACCTATATAGATGTTCTCCGAATTCTTCTTCTCATCGGTCTCATCTTATGAGTCAATTTAAACATTTGGGTATCGTGTAAACCTGTTGTCGGAACAGATTATTGAGTTATTTCAAATTGAAGAATTTTCTCAGCCAACTGGTGACTTTAACTGAGAGAAGCCCATGACATTGATCTTGGGCGAGCCATGACTGATGCTAACGGGGAGCGTGGACTGGCGGAGGCGACATACCAATGGCCAG
Source organism: Cyrtorhinus lividipennis (assembly GCA_019603395.1). NCBI lineage: Eukaryota > Metazoa > Arthropoda > Insecta > Hemiptera > Miridae > Cyrtorhinus > Cyrtorhinus lividipennis. The sequence goes on from CM034006.1 coordinate 23,401,523, forward strand.
AATTGATGGTGGCGCAACCGTGGGCTGGAGTTGAGACTCTCCGATGGAGAACTGCCACATTGCCGCTACCAGCGTTGTCTCCGTGTGCCGTTTTACGCAGACGTTCCTGGATGCAGGCTGTCTAGTTGCTGGCTTTGTGGGCTGGACGGGGTTGTAAAATGCCATGACGCGTTTCTTGCGAACCTACAAGGTTGGCTTGGGGCACTATGGGTTGTTTGTGTTGTGCAGTGGGCGTTGGGTCACTAAAGAAGCGGGGTAAGGTTTAAGTGGTCTTGCACGCTGGACACGGATGTCAATGTGATTTTCTACGTCGGTATGCTGGTACGTAACTGAGAAGAGGACGGCAGTGACTGTATAAGGGGTTTTGTTGGCTAACATTGCATTCACGCAATCAATCCTTCATGAGAACCGTGTCCCCCACCGTGAAAGATTTGGGTTCAAGGTGGCGATCGTAGTATCGTTTACGGTTTGCCGTGCTAATGCCTTGTTGTGGAGGGCTTGTTCCTAGATGGAGGCAGTGGCCAAGGGGTCTTGAGGATAGGACATGCCAATTGTGGGGGAGCGTTAATCTCATGGCCCAGGAAGAGGCGTGCTAGAGTAAACTGGGTGCTGGAATGCTGCACCCCTGATGAAAAGCGGTATGATTGCACCAATTGTATTGGTGGTTGGCATGAAAGGCCGTGATTGCCGTTTTGAGGGTACGTATTTGACTTTCTGCAATTTTGGATTGGGATTATAGTGTGGAGTGTGTGATTCTTGGCCAACATGCCATGAGATAAGAGAAAATCCTCAAACTCGTGGGGCTTGAAAATCCGTGCAAAATATGTTCTAAGATGTCCATCGCGTAAAAAAAAAAAAAAAAAAAAAAAAAAAAAAAAAGTGGAATTTGAAGACTGGCAATGTTTTCAAATGTTGATTCCATGTAACGTTTTAGTTTGTCAAAGTGGTCCGTGAAAGTGAAGATATTGTCATCTTGATGGGGTTATGAGCATTTTTGTTGGGATGTGAACTGACACAGTTAACCACGACCTTTTGAAAAGGGCAAACTTGGCAATGAACGAACTGCTAATGCCTTTTGCGTTGAAAAGGTTCATCTAATTTCCTTGCAGCTTCATGTGGACCTCATTGAGATCTTTCAAAAATATCATTCAGATAGGCAATCTCGAATTTGCGAAGTCCCAAAGCTTGACTCAATTCTGGGTAGTTATCACTTGCATATTTTATATAGATAATATTTTTTGCCCGTAATTTATTAAACTTCATTCTACACTACAGAAAAGTTGGTTTATTTTTCTGCCTTTTCTTACTGATCGCCCCTACAAATTTATTCCCCCCCCCCCTCCCCCTTAAATCTAAATCGTCTACCACGAGGCGATCACCCCCAGGTTGGGAACCGCTGCTTTAAATTTTTCCCGTCGAAATTGATAAAGCATGTTCCGGATAGGCTCAACTACCTCACCTCCTGCAATGTTGTATTTTTGGGTTGCAATTACGGCTAGGCTATGCGTTAAAGTAACGCACCTACTCCTCCACTTCTTTCAAAAAGCTTCCACATAGTACAACCCAGCATGCCACAATCCTGGTACAGCACAACCTTGTTACACTTTTCTCATCTACATGATTCCAATACGAGTATTACTCAATATTGCTTCACGTTAAGGCATTGCTTTGGTTGTCAGTTTCTCTCCAGAAGCATTTTCGTCCTTCTTACTGGGCGGTAGACGCAAGCCCCAAACTGAACCAGCAGCATGTCGGTTGTAGGAGCTATCTCGTGACTTGCTTCGGTCTCTGATCTTTCATCTGCTACCTACTGCCCACTTATACCAGCCTGATCATTTCTCCACTTCTCTGCAGGTGGTGGCAAAACTCGAGGATTTAAGGAGAAAATCCGAAAACCTAGAAAGACAATTTTCGGTACGTTTCTCCTAGCGGAACCTTAACCTGAAATGAGCCGTTCTCTTTGTTGCTGAAGATGGTTATGCTCAATTGACAAGTTCATCCGGGGCTGATATCTGTTATCTCGAGGATTAATGTGTTCAATGCTATGGCTCCGCTTAAGACTATCCACTCTTTCAGTTCTGTTGACGCTGTTCTCGGTGGCTCGTACACAATCATTGCATGTTTTCACACTTATGTATCCTAATTATGAGTATAGTAGTGGATTTCCTTTGTTGCTATAACTGTATAATGTTGTATTTCAAAGAGGCAGCTCTCCTTCGTGTTGACCAATTTATTCTGCACACTAAACGAATCTTTGGAATTGAACATAACCTCCAAAAGAAAGTTTATTGGCAAATTCAGTGTAAGCATAATCAATGAACCAATCAAACATTCTCTCTACTTATCAATACTGAACATCCTTAATTCAAGCGTGGTTGGTAACACAAAAGTAGAAACCTAATAAACTAAAGAAATTCCTTGACCCGGGAGCAAGGAGACTCATTCCAATCGATTCAGCGTCTAAAGTTTAGTGGAAAATGATACCCTACACGCCTAGGTACCAAAAATCTCAAAAGAAGAGCCGAAGAAGATTGATCGCTACAAATTGATAGGGTTACTCCGATCTGTCGAAAAAAGGAACGGCATAAAGTAACGATCTGATTGAGACCCTTGGATGGATCAGGGAGTACGACTGAGTCTAAACTCAATATTTTTATTGACCACCGCTTTGGTTGGTTATTCTTTGAATATTGCTAGATGCCATCTCTCCGATTGGCGCCAAAATTTGTCAGTTTATGCTTCATGATGTCTAGATCACATAACCCCCGCATTCCACGCAGTTTTTGCTAGCAGAAAAATTTATAAATATCTGCAATTTTGGCTTTAGTTGGCCCTCGAAGTTTTTCTGCACAATCGGTCCAAATTTAGGGAATGCGGGTAAAAATGGGTTTTTGAAACTCGATTTTCGGGAACTAGGCATGTAGTGTATCATTTCCCACCAAATTTTGGACGCCGAATCCATTGAGATGCGTCTTGGACCGGTTAGCGGCCGCTGGGAGTGGTTATGGGTCAGGGTATTCACCTACTTATTTCAAAAGTGGGGTTTTGAGATTTTTGGACACCTACGCGTGTGATGAATAGTTTTTTTACTAATGAATTCCACTAATCGATTAGAATGAGTCCTTGGCCATACCGTTATGCCCATAATCTTGCTCTAAGGAATAGTAAACTATTGTGGAAGAATTTGCAGCGTTTTTTAATAATTGGGGTGTATAGCAAATCAGTTCCCATTCAAAAGTTATACTGATCACATTCTTTCTTAGTATTACGAACTCATCAACCCTGCGACGTACACCAGCCAAGGAAAAACCTAGGTACAGTGGTACCTCGCGAGACGATCTTGATCCGTTCCTGGACCGGGATCGTATCTTGAAAAAAAAAAAAAAAAAAAAAAAAAAAAAAAACGTATAATGAACGATGAGCGATGATGATTTAATTTACTTAAATTTGAGGTGATACATAATTTCTGGGGCCCTTCTCATCCAAAAATATCAATCTAAAGAAGCCTGTTTCTGACCACGTCATTCACATTGTCCATTGCACGAGCTGTACGCATTTTTTTGGGTGCTTTTTTAAAATGAAACTGTTTAAGTTTTCAAACCAACCGATGGTTGGTCGGTTCCCTAGCGCGCCAACTTGTGGCAAGAGATATTAGGATCGTATCGCGAAAAACGTATCGTTTCACGAGCACAAATATTTGCGATATTCCACTTCGAATCTTGAAAACATCGTATCGTGAACCCATCGTATCGCGAGGTACTACTTTACTCGTAACATCAATTATATTTCTCGCAACATGCTGTTTCCATTTGGATTTCTCAGGCTTCTGCTGGTTTTGTGATGACGCCTCTACTTCATGACTCCAGGGTTGGTCGTTTTGAATGTGCTACTTTGTTCAAAAATCAATTTCAAGTAGGATGTGCTCGATTTGCTTCTCTAGCATAATGAATTATCCCTCAAACTCACAACTTGCTTGGGCATTTTCTTCTAATTTAATGCTTTTTGATCGAGGTCTTGCTTTAGTGAGTGCACAATTTCTATGTATAACTGGTCTATATCTAACGTCTACAAGTTGCATGATATCTTTCTACTACATTTTCCAATAATGCTTGTCCAGACGTAACTGTTTACAGAATGTAAAGCAATTTCAGATTTGGATTCTGCTCACAATAACATCAAATGGACCTCTCATTCAGTTTCGCTATTCAATCATTGACAATTTTTTTTTTTTACTGCTCATTCATTGAAATCTAATAATATCCTTTTGGCACAATTTATTGGATGCATGTAGCCTCGAACCAAGGAATCCAACTTTCAAAAAGGAGTGAGAAAAATGGCTGGGAACCATCTCAAAATAGGTTCAGGACTCAGAGAAAACGAATCGTAGGTTTCTATACCGTATGTGCATGTGTACACATTTTTCGCCATTGTGATGGTCGACGAAGATTACGTTCCACAGGCAGTGGTTGGAGTGAAACATCTCTATAAATTGATGATGGAGAATGGTATTCCACATTTTTTGCCATCATAATAATTACAGAATAGCCAAAAACAAAATACCAAGAAACCCACAACAGCAACACTTACGGACGCTGTCACATAAGTGCTGATTGAGTTGCAAAAGAGTCTGCGTTTTCCATTCGAGATGTGATTCAAAAGTATGAAAAAATGGTAACTTACAATGCACCCGACATTTGAGTTAGCCCAGACTTGCCATACAGGCAGCTTGACCCAGAGGACACTGATAATAATTCATTGAAAAAAGATGAAATTCTATGGAAATTACGAACGTTCTGGCGTTCATAAAAGCTTTCAGAGTTTGATAAACCTTATTGAAATACATGGAAAAACTGTTTGAGGCGTGTATACTTTTTTTTTCAAGTTTTCTGTTGAGAAGAATCCAAATCTGTGATTTTAAAAAAGGGGGCATTGTTTACCTTGATTGTGCAGGTTTGCATTAATTCATTGTGTGTGCCTTATAAAAAAAGGAGGGGGGGGGGGGGCTAGGCTCATGATTTGGTTGAAGTACTCCTGTCATGATTGCATGAGTCCTTTTGAAGGTGTACCACTTGTCTGGATATCAATGAAACACCAACATTTGATTTTACTTCTCATCCTGCTCTCAAAGTAGGTTTAGTTTAAGATTATTGTCCGAATTGTTTTCATTTCAAGATTTGTAAATTGTTTATACAAATTTTTCAACTTGGAAAGATTTTTGAGAATTTTCGAGATGGACAGACTGCATATTCAGGATATTCCTGTTCACAGCGTATAAGCGACTTGAAGGAGTTCTTTCACCAAAAACGCTTTACAGACTCGAAGTTGTCTATCAAAAGTCTTGCGAAAAGTGAATATACAAACAGCATATAAGGGGTGGATTAATTTGGTGCTGATGTTTCGTTAGCTATTGTTGATTGGGAATAGTACTTGAGTATACTCTGAGTAAAATATTTATACCACTTATTAATAAGCAATGTGTTTCAGCTACTTTCAATTACTTGAGTAATTTTGAGGAGGTAGAATGAATTTCTGCCGTCGTCCGTCGAACTGTGTCCCTCCTTAATTGTGACTCAATGCACACGGAACCGTGTCTATCACCTTTTTTGTTCTTTTCCTCCTTTTTTAGACTTTGATTGGAAATACTTCTGGGCGTGGACTGACTTCCAATCTTATGTAGATTTCATCCTAGTCGTGAGTTTAGTAATGTCATTGCTGACATTTCTCCTCCTAGACTTTGTGATATACATAGAGATACTCGGCTTCCTAGCTTTGTTCACTGAAGCGATGCTGGCAGTCCCACAGTTGCTGAGGAACTTCAAACAGAAGTCTACCGAAGGAATGAGGTGAGCCGAGACTATCATTGTCCTCTTGTATTTCTACTGATCCAATAATTTTAGGTAATCTTCAAAAATCTTTCCTAGACGAAATAGCCCTAAACCAACCAAAGTAACCAGACTCTGAAGTTGCACGGTTTTGTTTAAATCAATCAAATAGGTTGAATGGAGCTGCCGCTACGATCGCTGCTGCATTTTGACCTTAAATTCAAGCTAAGCCGAATTCATTTATGCTTATCTGCGAATTCTTACACACGGGTTGGTTATTCCTCGAATGGGGGAAACAGTGGGTGTGGCGGGTCCCAGACCCATTCCAATCGATTCAAGGTCCAAAATTTAGTGGAAAATGATACCCCACACGCCTAGGCACCAGAAATCCTGACACATACAAAATGGGTGGATACATACCCATTTTGACCCATAACTTCTTCCGGTGGGTGCCAATTGTTCTGGGACCCATTTTATTGGATTCAGCGTCCAAACTTTAGTGGAAAACTATACCCCACACGCCTAGGTAGCAGAAATCCCGAAAACAAATTCAAAGTGGGTAATAAATACCCAATTTGACCCATTACTTCTTCCAGTGGGTGCCAATCGTTCTGGGACCCGTTTCATTGGATTCAGCGTCCAAAATTTAGTGGAAAATGACATCTTACTCGCCTAGATCGCCCAAAATCTCGAAAATCCATTTTTCAAAAAACACATTTTGACCCCTACCTCGCCCAAATTTGGTCCGATCGGGCTGAAAAGTTTCGAGGACCCGTCTCGGCCGGCAACATACCCCTGACCCAAATTTCAGATTTTTAGAAAATTTTCTACTACCAAAAACGGCGCGGACAATGGACGGCGTACGGCGGACGGACATCGAACTTTTGGTTGGTTATTCCTGAATAATCAACTATGTTTTCATGATAATGGTCAACCTCTCCGATTCGGCTCAAATTTTTCTGACGTTTCATGATGTTCCTGATCAAAAAAGGTCAATGTCCCGTCCGCCGTCCGCCGTCCATTGTCCACGCCGTTTTTGGTAGTAGAAAATTTTCTAAAAATCTGAAATTCGGGTCAGGGGTCTGTTCCCAGCCGAGATGGGTCCTCGAAACTTTTCAGCCCGATCGGACCAAATTTGGAGGGGGTAGGGGTTTTTCGAAAAATGGATTTTCGAGATTTTGGGATTTAGGCGAGTGGGTGTCATTTTCCATAATTTGGCGCTGAATCAATAAAATGGGTCCAGAACATTGGCACCACTGAAGAAGTATGGTCAATGGGTATTATACCATTTGATGTGTTTTCAGGATTCTACTAGCGATAGGGTGTCATTTCCACTAAATTTTGGACGCTGAATCCAATAAAATGGGTCCCAGAACAATTGGCACCGATTTTGATCCAGACACCATGAAACGTCCAGAAAAAATGTTTGAGCCGAATCGGAGAGGTTGACCATTATCATGAAAACATAGGTTGATTATTCAACGAATAACCAACCAAAATTGGGACCTTTCTGGAGGCGTATAAAAAATGTTATTTGAGGGATATACCTAGCATCATAATTAATACCAAGTGAAGAATGTATTTTGAAAGGTTTATTTTACAAGGCATACAAATTTTATTGCGGGATTTAACAGATGACAAGTGAACATGTTGAACGATTTATTTTAAGAAGTTGTATCGATTTGATTTTATTAACGAGAAGCTGTTAGTATTGTTGAGGTGACTGTTGGAAAATGCACATGTTGACCTTGTGGCCCTAATCTTCCCTGATGGTAAAATAAAATATTTCAATCAATTCGAAACCTGGGACCAATGGAATTGTGGACACTGGCGGAGCGCATGCGCATTGTCTCTTAATCCTTACCCTTTTTAACGGTGAAGAGAATCTTGCTTGAGACAATCAATAGGGTTTCTCTTGGTCTGGCTATTTCGACGTCAAATCACCTAATTTTATCGAATATCAAAATGGGCAATTTGAGGAGTCAGGTGCGTGTGCGCTCCGTCAGTGTCTACAATTAGATTTTCCACGGGTCCCAGACATGGAATTGCGATTTCGACGTTGAAATGCAGCAGCGATTGTAGCGGCAGCTCCAATTGACATTTTCCCTGTTTGGTTTCTTAGGTTGGTCTAAGGCTAATTCTGATAGGAGCGACGCGCGTAGTAGATCTCTCGTTTTTGACAATTCGATTGTAGTAACAGACCATGAATAAAGTGCACTTTTCATCATCATCTATGTTGACCCATACATTCACTCTAATTTGATTGATTCCTACCTGCACTCAATAATTCCTTTCCGTTTCAGTATACTGATGGTTCTCATGTGGACCATCGGAGATGTTTTTAAAACAACGTATTTCGTCCTGCGGGAAGCACCGGCGCAATTTTGGGCATGTGGGAGCCTCCAAGTCCTTATAGATTTAACAATATTGGGTCAAGTGGTAATATACAGGAACCGAACTCCCTCCGCTCGACCCGCTCATCACGATCCAAGGACTGATGATTGACTCTACCTCTACCTTGGGTGAGTTTTTGTCCTCACATTGATAATGTAATATGTATCCAGGATCAACAATTGATTGGAGGGAATCTTTTATTCAAATTCAGTGGTGAAAGTAGGTATCCCGGTGAGAAAGACGCTCAATGCTTATAAATTTAAAGCAGGAGTCCAATGTGCTGAACTTTTGCACTACCCGTCGAACATTCCACACTTTGTATTGGCGACATCGCAATTTACCGGGTAAATTTATACTAATGAGATTTCCTGCAAAATTACCTATCTTCACTCCAGATTCCGTGAGAACAATAATTTCTCTATCATGGGTAGGTAGTAGGGATGGATATCAGATTGAAAAACACCGATGTTTACTATTCGATGTTTTTTCGACTTCAAACATCGATGTGTAAAAAAATCGTATGAAACACATTGATGTTTAAAAACATCGAAGTTTTTAACAAAAATTATTACGAGTTTACATTACTTCTTATGGGAGGCATCGCGAAAGAAGTAAACATAAAAAAACATGAAAAACAATCAAAACTCAAAAGCAAAACCGTTACAGTACAAAAAGATTAAAAAACTGTCATTATCGAGAAGTGAGGGCTTTTGGTGGTGGTGGTGTCTTCATCATTATGCATGTCTTATCTAGAGTCAACCATGGCTGACTATACGCGACTTAACATAAAGTGATAATTGTGGTAAAGATGCAGGTTACAAATTGAAACGGCTGAATTCAATTTGGTTAACTACAATTAATTATTTGGTTAAACTACAGGTATTTTGTGAGAAAGGAAAAAACGTCGATGTCTGGGAAAAAAATCTGCAAATTCTTACACACGGGTTGGTTATTCCTCGAATGGGGGAAATAGTGGGTGCGGCGGGTCCCAGACCCATTCCAATCGATTCAGGGTCCAAAATTTAGTGGAAAATGATACCCCACACGCCCAGGCACCAGAAATCCTGATACATATAAAATGGGTGGATACATACCCATTTTGACCCATAACATCTTCCGGTGTGTGTCAATCGTTCTGGGACACACATCATTGAATTCAGCGTCCAAAATTTAGTGGAAAATGATACCCTACACGCCTAGGTACCAGAAATCCCGAAAACTCATATTCAAAATGGGTAATATATACCCAATTTGACCCATAAGTTTCGAGGACCCGTCTCGGCAAAGCGGCAAAGTCCACGCATTGGAAAAACATTGTCACTGAGGATAGCCAACCAGCTGATGTCTATCTGGTGACAAAACAGTCTTCCCACCAGAAGCCAACCTACAGGACTCTTTGGGATGCGCTACTTGCCCAGAAGAAGCTGCTCATTAAGCAGGGAATGAAGAAGTTGGCAATACTCAAGATTGGTTGTGGCTTGGACCAATTGGATTGGAGGATAGTCCGTAACATGTTGGAGTTCATTTTCCAAGGGACCCAGATTGAAGTGCGGGTGTGTACCTGGAATCCACATGGAAGAACTGATGTGAACACTGTGGACTGCTATTTCTACTGCTAAGGCAGCTGCAAGAATGGTGATAAATGCTGCTATCGACATGGGCCCTGTGATGAACAGATGCCCAAGATTGTTCTGGGGCAGAACAATTCTAAGGAGGGGGCAGTGTTGCAAGCTGGCACCTGCGCCCGTCAAATGGGCTGCCAGCGTCGCAGGATCAACGACCTGTGGAGGGCTAAGGGTCACTTTTGAGGAATTGTGCGGTTGTATCGAATTGGCTGGAACCTTCCCCTTTGCGAGACAACATGTCGAGTTCCCAGAACCAGGGAAGGTTCAAGAATGTACTCGACCAAGAGGCAGCGAGTATAAAAGGGACCCAGGAACGCCATGCAGTTCAGTTCAATTCGTGTTATAAATTGTGCTGTGTTATAAATAGTGCAACAACCGCGTAACAACCGTGTATTGTGCCGTGTGATTGTGTCATTGTGTAAGTGGGCAAATGTGAACAGTGTATTCAAGTGAGCGATTGTAATAAATTATTAACAAAGAACATAAATTGTTACGCTATATAATACTTTTGTAATTTCATTCCATGTGCAAATACCTGAGTAGCATTTATTTTTACCCTGATCTTCGTTATATGTGCCATTGTTAAGATTGTGTTAATTTTATTTACCTTGTAAAAAATCCAAAGTGAGCCACATTAAATGTTTTCATAAGCTTAGTGTTGTACGTACTGTGGCGCTCTGACTTTCGGGTAACGAGAGACGCTTAAATGTTCTAATCCTGAAGATGCGCCGGCGAAACGTCGGAATTATAAAATTAATAAGAAGTGACGGTCATTATGAAAATCTATTCTCTCGTGGAGTATAACGATTCCGATAAGAATGGCAATCGATAACTGGTGTAAGGGAAACCAACTCCTTTGTTTGACTGTCGAGGGTGCCAAGTTGGAACGACCATTAGAAAACAAATTAAAGTTGCACATTACAGTATTGCAATGCTCAATTGTTGAGCAAGTTTTATATTATAATTTGTTATTTTTAAAGAGCTACTGACTGTTACCAGGAAAGTCTATGCAAAATCGCAAATCAGGTCAAATGTTCCTATGAATGTAGCAGCAT
>CM034006.1:23412518-23475915 GCA_019603395.1 Cyrtorhinus lividipennis
AGAGGATCTCGCAGTTAGCTACAGGATATTTAGATTTTATTGATCGTACTTTTGAGTCTCTATTTACCTGATGGAAGAATGAGCCAGGTCTTCATCGGTACCAATAGCTCGCAAGACGTAGGACGGTTCCAACGAGGCGGACGTACAAGCACTTCCACTTGACAGGGCAACGTCTTTCAACGCCATGAGTAGAGATTCACCTGAAATTATGACATTTTTAGCGTATTCAACGTCTCAACTTCTAAACAATAGGTACAACGAATACGTTCACTCCACCTCACACTCTTGGACTGGATCCAAGAAAGCAGTTCTTGGAAGATGCCACCTGCTTTGATTAGTCTCAACAAAATTTGCCTCATTTGATCTTTATCAAATAACTAACAGGTAAACACAAACCCCAGGGTTACCTTCCCCGAATGATTAGATATTGGTGTTGATATTTTGGGAGATAACGATGAGGTAGAAAAAGAGGCAAGGGCGAGGAAGTCGCTTCTGACAGATCTAACTGAAGGCGCTAAAAACAACACTGGTATAAACCAAAAAACTCAACTTTTGGGGAATGGCATTTGAAATGTTTTCAAAACTTGCTCGCGCATAGCCATTGCACAGATTTTCGAGGGTTATTCAATAAGTAACGAGACAAATTACTACTTTTCAAAAATACGATTGATTCAACCAGTACAAAAGTTAGGTTACTATCATCACAGTCCCCAGCAACACTCATCCCATCTTTCTGCTAATTTGAATGCTTTTGGTATGAAATTCTTTGGGTTGATGTAAAAGCCACTGTTGCACGTGGTCTTTGACCTCTTGAATGGATTGAAAATATTTCCCTCCACTCGCGGCTCTGACGTTTTATCTCTGGCTCGTAGTGGTAGATCCACGTTTCATCACACGTTACAATTTTATTGGAAAAAAAAAGTTCTCTTTCAGTCGTGTATCGATTCTTAAACTGTCAACTGATTTGAAGCCGAGCTTCATTGTGAGCGTATGTGTTGGCTGGGCACAAGGTTTGTTGTACTGCAGCTGTTGCGAATGGACAGTTCCAAGACTCGAGTTCACTTTTTTACTTCTCAACTCAACGGCGATACGCCTACTGTCGCGAATTAACGCATCAATTGAAGATTTGAGAGAGGAAGTCACAACTTTGACCGGTCGTCCACTGCGTTGATTCTCAAAAACATTTGTACGGCCACTTTGAAACCATTCTACCTATTTGTAAACGTCTGAACGATTCTAACTATAGTCTCCTTACACTTTCAACATTATTTTTGTGGACTTCACACACCTTTTTTTCAAATAAACCAGCTAGCCAAGGTTCAACGAACTACAGAAATGTTGAATAGGCGTACCTTCAACGTAGGCGAATGACAAATTGATGCAGCCTGGATACGAATGTATTGGATCGCCGTTCCTCACAACATCTTGAAGATTCCCAGTGATAGCCGTGAGTAACCGGTTGGATAGTTTTTCCATCCACGCGTGGTCGTACTAGAAAAGAGGAAAAACAAAGCATAGTTTGATTATTCATGGAATAACCAACCAAAACGCTGCACATTACTCTGCTATGGTTGATTACTTATTGGAACAGGACTATGGGGAAAACAGTAGGTGTGGAGTGCCTTTCAGCTCATTCCAATCGATTCAGCGTCCAACATAAATCACTCACTTTTTAGCACGGCTTCTCTCTCGGTTATTTTGGTTTTGCTAAACTCATTTCAATTAAGACTAGTGTTGACTGAAAATAAATCAGTGACTTTTGGTTCCAGCAGTGACTTCTAGTATTGGGAAACTAGAATTGACTAGTTAAAACTATAATAAACTAATCTCGGGAATTAAGAGTAACATATACATCATGAAACATATACTGTGAAATTTAGGGGCCAATCGGAGAAGTCGACCCCTCGACGAGTAGAAGAAAATGTATTTTGCCAACCTCCATATCATTCAAAGCCAATTGACAGGCAGAACCCATGCCTACGACGAGGGGGGTGGGCACAGTGCCACTTCTGAGACCTCTTTCTTGGCCTCCACCGCTCTGAATGGGCTCGATCCGTACACGAGGTCTTCTGCGGACAAAAAGCGCGCCAACACCTGGAACGTCAGAAAAGATAATAATAAATAGGTACAATCAGTGCCTACCTCATACAAAAAATTAATTATGAAAACATAATGATATTGAAAAGCGTTATCTATTAATGAGAATTTGTTGCCTGTGATATTTGGTAAAAAAGTATTCAAAAAATAGAAAAATCCAACCTTTAGGACCATAAAGTTTGTGACCGCTGATCGACATGAGATCTATGTTCATTTTATTCACGTCTATCGGAATTTTCCCCACGGCTTGCGCAGCGTCGGTGTGGAAAAATACCTTCTTTGTACGGCACAATAGTCCTGAAAACAGAGATGTTTACTGACAAAATCAAGAGGTTTCTTTGCCAATGTCACAAGTGAAATGTCCTAATTTTAAGAAAATGTCATTTTGAAGAAAATCTGCGCAACTGCAAGTAATAGTTCGCAAAGTGCTTTCTACAATCAAGAAAGTTTTCCGGAGTCAGACATAAAGAATTTCCTGGAAAAATGAGAAGCCGTCTAACAGCCATACTCAATTATTCAACTTACCTATTTCTTCGATAGGCTGTATCACTCCAATTTCGTTGTTAACCGTCATAATTGAGACTAGTATCGTATCTTTTCTGATGGCTTTTTCCAGCTCAGCGAGGTCAATTCGGCCGTGGTTGTTGACGGGAAGGTAGGTGACGCTAAAACCTTCATTTTCCAAAACTCTGCACGAGTCTAAAACGCATTTATGCTCCTGTGAGCAGTAAAGACAAGGACATTGACAATTTCAAATTGAAAAAAAAAAAAAAAAAAAAAAAAAAAAAAACAATTTATGAGCAAGTGTTAAAAGAAGAAGAAAAAAATCCAACAGATCTAGTTGCATTTGATTTCGCTCCCCCTCAACAGTCTCTCTCACTTGTGGCATAACGTTCTACTAGTTATTTCGTAGTTACCGTTTGAGTTGTAATGATATGCTTTTTGTTTTCTCCGTAGAACCTTGCGACTCCTTTCACAGCGATATTGTTGCACTCTGTAGCGCCTGACGTGAAAATGATCTCCTTCGGGTCAGCACCAATGAGCTCTGCTACACTCTGAAATGAAAAAAGATCGGCGAGCACTCGTTAAGATGCCTAGAGAAGACAACGTTGACCCGATTCATGAAGTTTTTGGTTGGTTATTCCTACCCTCCTATGAGAAGTATCAATTCCCAGTAATTTGTCGACGCTGAATCCATTTTTTGGCTCTCAGACCAATCGGCGCCCACCAAAAGTGGATGCGGGTCGAAATGCGTGCCTACCTACATGTTTGGTATCTAGTCACATGTGGGGTACTATTTTCCACTATTTTGAGAACTAGGCGCGTGGAAAATTCATTATAAAGGATCCCAGAATGATCGGCGTTCACCGGAGGTAGGTATGGGCCAAAATGGGCACTTGCCTATTTTGGAAGTGAGTCTTCGATATTTTTGGGTAGCTCGGCGTGTGGGGTATCATTATGTGGGTATGTTAGACGCTGAATCAATTGGGTCCCAGCAGATCTCATCTGAGATGGGTGTGGGTCAAAATGGGTACCTACCTACCGATTCCGAAAATGGGTTTACGAGTAACTGGCGCGTGTGGGGTTTCATTTTCCACTAAATGTTGAACGAATCGATTGAGATGAATCCTGGACACTCCACACTCACTGTTTCCTCCATACCCCTGCTCCAAGGAATAACCAACCATCGTGGAGGAATTCGCGATGTTTTTAGAGAGACGAATGTTTCAATATTATTATACCTTATACTGTCACCAATGCCACTAATTGATGCTTTCCCGTAAATTATTATTATTATCAATTTGATGCATGATCAAGTTACAATAACCTTCTTTATTCATTCGGATACTATACCTTTCTGGCATCTTCCACTGCTTTTTCGCTCTCCCATCCGTACGCGTGAGTCCTTGAATGAGGGTTTCCGTAGAAATTTGTCAAGAAAGGAAGCATAGCATCCAAAACCCGGGGATCCTAAAGGCAGAATATCAAGAAGAATCAGACGAAAATTAAAACATGAGCAGTAAATTATAGAACAATCGTGGGTGGGCAGAATATACCTATCAGAGTTTGGGAAACACCAACTTGCACAAAACAACAATCTAAAATGAATTATTTAAAAACAACCGTATTAAAAGGCTAGGTTTTTACGTAGATTCCCAAACGCCATGTTGCGGAAAGCCACAATGAAATTCAGAGAGTATAATTGTGGGACTCCCGAGAGGCCAAAGTAAAATCCAGGAGACCTAAAATTTCAGCTGTGTTGCTGCGGTAAGTCGTAGGAATTATGAAATAAGGTTTATTGACTAATAAGAATTACATGAATTGTGTTGTTGTCAGGAATGTTCGTTTGAGTCAGAAACACAATAGCGAATTCATGGCAATTAGTAGAAAAATGAGGCCATCTTATCACGATCAACCCATTTACTGTCTGCAAATTATTCCACAATAGTTTACTATTCATGGGAGCAAAAAAACGAGGGAAACAATTAGTGTGGAGTGTCCCAACTCATTCCAAAAGGTAGGTGGTAACCCATTTTGACCCAAACTCTGGTGAAAGCCAATAGTTCCGGGATTCATCTCAGTGTATTCAGCGCACGAAAATTATTTTTCACACCTACAAAGCCACCTAAAGCCGAGAAGAAGTTCCCGACCAAAATTTCAAATTTTTAGAATATGTAACAACTAGACATGTAAGCTGTCAAATTTCCGTGCCAATTGGAGAGGTTGACCTCTGACATGATTACGAGGGTTAATTATTCAAGAGAGAAAAAAGAAAATACTGAAATAACGAACATAGCATCTTGGGGGGTGGCAAGTTTTGAGAAACGTTACAGCAAGGATTGGCCCGTCACGGACTCAGTTGGTCTTCTTAACTGACATTTTCGGGGTGCGGATGTTTATCCCGGCCATCAAGAACACGGATATTTGACGGAGAGAGCTAGCTGAGAGATTTTATTGTAACAAAACTCCTACTCCACATTCAATTTTGAAACTCGTTGTTTATGTAAAATACGGCTACTAAAAATCGTCGACAAGATGATCTTTTAGAACAATACCGTCACTCTTGTGACTCTCCATTCATCCAAGATATTCACCCAAATGGTAAAATCACCCACCAGGCTGACCTACCAGAGGAGTCGTTGCCTGGGCGTCCATGTACAGAGGCCTTCCATTGATACTGGCAATCAGAGTCGCTTTGGAACTTTCGTCTTCCGCTGAAACCGGACAGGACGGTGATATAAGCTCTGGGATAAGGCGAACAGCACGTGAAATGTCAATCGTAATCACAGGTTGTTCTTCGGAACCCTAAACCAATTGGGCTGACTACACTAGGCCAAAGAGACCCACTCCATACCACAAATGAAACAAAAATACTCTTGATACAAGGAATAGCGATGGTGCCATATATTTGCTCTTGCAATAATAAAATCGTTTCTATGGTACTTCAGTGATAATACAACTTACGAAATTTGGCCGAAGCCATGTCTGACAGCGCGCGGACATCCTTGGTCCACAATTTCGGAGATTTGCCCAATTTGATTATCAGATTGCGGAAATTCAGCATGTCTGTTTCGCTAAGGTCAATATTCAAATTAAAAATTCTTGAGGAATCAACAATTAATTATATTCTTGCATCATCTTGCAAAATTTTACGGCGACAACCTGAACACGCTTTGCTAGGCACCACTGTTGCACAAGTTGCCAGTTGTGTTTCTCTTGTGCTTGTCTTGGAGCTCATGAAACACATGTTGAGTACCGATATCGACTAGGGTGCTGACATCGACGGCAAAACATCGGTGTAAACAACAATCGGTGCAAACATTGAACTATGATCGTCGATGTTTGACGATTTTCAAAAGTTTATATTATAAACTTATTTTGGATTGATGCAATGAAGTCAGCCGTCTAACACGATGCTAAATGATGTTGCCACGCTTTGCTAAAACTGTCGCAGTGACATGATTTTTTAATTATTTTCGCCAATTCATTGCCAAATCACAATGGATTCAGCATCCTAACGCCTACTCATGCATCGATCTATTTTGCTTCACCTTCCATTATTGTGTCCAACGTAATGTAGGTACCTCGCGTGAATTAGTCCCATCACAAGGTCAGACCAGAGGCCATAATCTGAATGTTTCACAGGGCCAGTTCTAGTTGTAGGTTCAACTAGTCCAGAGTTAGTAGGAGTCAACAAGAGGCCATCTCTGACTGTTTCACAGAGGCCTTTCCAGGTCAGGGGTACAACCAATCCAGAATTTGTACGAGTTGACAAGCAGCCATATCTGACTGTTTCACAGAGGCCTTTCTGGGTTGGAGGCACACCCTGTCCAGAATTATAATGAGTCCACAAAAGGCTATATCTAAATGTTTCACAGAAGCCTTTGTGTCAGTAACCAACCAGTTAAGGAACCTCCATAATTGAGTCAGCAGCAATGCTACAGGATTAGATCAGATTAGGCCCACGAGATGTGAAACCAAGCAAGAGAATAGCACCCAAACCAGGAGATCAGATAGGACACCAGCAATTCAAATAAAATAGATACAGCTCACCAATTTCGCCAAGAGTAGTAGCCAAAGGTAGACACGATTTGCTCTAGTACGCTCCTTGCCAGGCGCCAAAACTTGAACTGAAACTCTCACACCTCTTCTCTCCTGTCCTCCCAGTTCTCTCCCTCTCTACCAACATGTCTCCCAACATGTCTACCAACCTTAGAACCTTAGTTTCCCATCGCGTTTTTCGCGACACACCGCCCCCCAAACAAGGGCAAGAGGGAGACATAGCAAAGCAGTAGTGTAAACAGAATGTAATATATAATCGAACAAGAAACTTTGTAAAAAAACATGTAAAATAATGAATCAAGTTAAGTAGGTAGTGAGCAAAATTTAATTATTTGAAACAGCAGTCACAGCAGCCGCAAGCATGGCTGCAGTCCACTGTCGGATTTGGCGTCGGGCTGCAAGTGCAGCTTGGCAATGGGGGCGCTGGGTGTCCCCGCTGCCCAGTGGGAGAGCCAGATCAGCCTCTGGAGTAGCACCAACGTCCCCAGGATGAGCAGCAGGAGGATTTGCTGAGGAGGCAAGGGGAGTGGCAGCCCCAGGTGTAGTAGGAGAGGAGCCTGAGTTATCAACAGCAGCAGTCATAATGGAGGGGGAGTTTGAGTCATTAACCACATCAGGTTTATTAGGAGGGGGCCCTGAGAAATCAACACCATCAGGCAGAGCTGGAGGGACTGCCTCCAGCTCCAAGGGATAGAGTGAGCCTATGGACCTTTGGATGTAGTTGCCCTCCCAGGAGTGACAATGAATCTGAGCGATTGCGAGCACAAACATCTGCACTAGGGAATAGTGCTGTAATTTTACCAACTGACCACCATGTCCGATTTTTTGAATCCCCTTTTATTTGCACATTGTCGCCAATCTAGGTACCCAATGGACTTAGGACTCAGGCGCAAGTGTTGAAGCGTGTCACATCTCGTAGGCCAAATCAAATACGTGTGACACAAGCTATTGGCACAATTAGAACGGACTTGAAGCAGTATGGCTAGCCAATGCACGACGGCTCTTTGATTGTGGTTGGGTGCGCCTGCCCAACAGGGGAGAGAGTCAGCATGGGGACTCACATTAAGACTAAAGTGAGCAGGATATGAGTTCCTTTGTGCCTGCCCACACCATGAGAGGGCCTAGAATTTAAAATACCCAATCTCTGTTAAAACAGAGACATTTTATTTTCTCTGTTGCGCAAATTTATTTGTATGCTCACATGGGACTGACGTCGCTACTGAAAAGTTTTGAGGACCAACTAGAGCCGGAAAACATCGATCAGCCAGCTCCACATCGATAGAAACAACATCAAAGATCGTAGCCAAGACATCGATGTTTCGAATATATCGAAAATCGATGCTGAACCGTAATATTGATGGAAATGAAGAATATTCCAAAATGAAAAGCAGCGCTTAGTATTTTACCGTAATTTTGTTGGGTAGATTTTTTAATTCGAACAAAAAACTTGAAACGCCATGCCATCCTACACTGCTATCTTTCTACTGAGATTGGCCGTTTTCCTAGTTGCCATAGCAGAAGGTGCGAATTACAACTCCAACAGCTGTTTTGTTGTGCCCGGTGCCGCCTTCTCTTCCCGACCGTCCACTTTGTTTTCTCTCGTCGTTTGAGCTTGTGTTTCTCAGCTGCTAACTTTCCTGAAGTGTAGGGGTTTTGTTCGACACCACAAACTACGACTTCTTAATATATTTAGCTAATGATGGAAGTCACAGCAACTAAATCGCAATTTATTTTCCTCGTTCTGTTGAGTGTCGTTCCATGTTATTTCTCTACGGATCCAAATGGGTACATTGCCTACTGCCCGTGCATGGGTGAGTTTTTGTTTATTTGATTATTGTTGTTATTTTTTTTAATCTGAATTCTTGCACGGGTTATCACTCTAATCAGTCAAGTATTGAGGAGAGCGAGCTGATCTATTCCCGCCTTGTGAACAGTTTACTTAGCTTACTTTATTTTGCTCCCATGGCAGTAAACTGTCATCGTTTAAACGGGGCTTAAGTGAATGTATTGTGTACAAACTAGTTGTTATTTGCTTTAATGTACTACTTATTCATTGAATTCCGTTCTTTTCTACTACATAATGCGTTAATTTCAGTTCAAAAGAATTTTTCTCAAGATAAAAATGAAAGCGCAAGGGTGCGGATTCCTCAGGACACATTGGTTAAACAACCACTGAGATAAGAATACCTACCATTACTACGTGAATTGTAATGTCATACAAAAAATTGAAATGTCTCGACGAATGTGGATCCATTAAACTGTGAACGGGATCATTGGCAGCACATTTCCCCAAGGAGCAGATTTGAAAGCGGATAGCTTCAAGATGTTGCATTGCTTTCCCCTTTGTAGCAGCGACAAATTGTGATCTCTTTGAATTTTAGCTTGGTCATTCAAGTTTGATGCTGCTTTTTCCAGACCGCCAATACATAAACTCTGACCTGTAGCCAGCCAGAAGCGGTGGTCAGACTGCGGAAATGGGCGTGCGGGAAGTGTTGTAAAAGACAGCGAAAATGGATGAAGGGAATTTGAAGGAGGAATCGGAACAGTCATGTAGAAAGAACAGTGGTGGGGCGTCGTTCCCATGATACATCATTTACCGAACCCAAAACATAACGCGATGCCACATACGAATTACGTTCAACATCTAGAAGAAGAAAGTTGATGCAACAGACTGCGACTTTCCATCATTCAGCAAAAGACGAAATCTTAGGGGGGGTTAGTCAACTGCACCGCTCTCTGCATCATATGCACCGGTCAACTGCATCGTGTTGGATGAAGGAGGCGACAGCTAACGGACAACACGCATTTTCAATGCACAATTACCTCTACATAAATGGGAAGAAATTGATTGAGGTAGACTCCTCAACCTCATCTGATGCGAAGCAGAATTGAAAAGTCATGCGAATGGCAAAACCCTTTAAGAAATGAAATAAAGAGCAAGGCAGGGAGGAGGAAGAAGAAGAGAGTCAAAAGGAACGCTCTGTTTATCAAATATCAAAATAAAATACGTGACGTTTATCACGAACAGTGGAAAAGAAGATAACACTAATGAGAATTGAAATGTCTTTGTGCTTTCTTGTTTTATTACATACTTCTCAAAATGTATGTCCCTGTGTTTTCATGGAAGAGGTATATCTCTCCCATTCATTATAAAATTTTACAGATTCAGGATTTCTAGATTCAAGTTTTTGGCTCGTGACTATTTTTATGGTAATTTCAAACTTTCGGCTCAAGTGAGTCGTCAAAACTTCTGTCCAATTACTCAAAGTCTTTGTCGGAAGTAAGTATTTTGAATATGGGGTGTGGACGATTTTGAAGGACCATGGTGTTTAGGGTATCATTTGTCAGTATACCACTGTCGCTGAATCGGTTTTGGACTGATAGTAGCAAAATGAGTGTTTTGAAAATGCACACTTATAAGAAAGCATAGAGATTAGAAATGGATCTTTACTTTCCGACGTTGAAGCCATAATAGCTGGCGGTAAATTTTCGTACATGAGATTTTTCACTTTGGAGTCAATCTAAGAGGAGCTAGAATATCAAGGTTCAATTGGATTCTCATGAGCAGCTAAAACATAATATCTACGACGTTTTTAGTCAGTTAAGCTGTTGATTACCTACGGCGTCACCAAGTACAGCTACCGTTCTAAAGTGTCAAAGTTCCACTCTACTTTCTTCTCACTTGTTTCCAGTTGAATTCTTGAAGCTCATCCAGTTAGATTGTGGTAACATACTGCCCAGACATGCCAGGGTTCCCCGAGGAAGGCTGCCATCCAAACAAAACAGCATCTGTAAGCTGTACGCTAATGTTTGTCTTGAGAAAAAGCTGTCCGTTCTGGGAAATTTTCGGATTTTGACCAATGGTACAGTTATTGTTGAATTATTGCACGAGAAGTGCGGTAAGTGGGGAATCGTTGTGCTTGTAGTAAAACGCTGCAAATTCTTTCACAGAGGTTGGTTATCCCTAGGATACACCAACCGTTGGAGACTCATTCCAATCGATTCAGCGTCCAAAATTTAATGGAAAATGAAATCCCTGACGCCTAGGACCACGTGTACGGCGGACGGACATTTGCTTATTTTGACAAAACGGGATGGATGTTCGAATGCCATGAAGAGTAAAAACGGTCCATTAATTCCAACAGTGTTCTTATTTAAAAGACCTGCAGCAGGTGCCATCATTATGAAAATACGAATGCTCGCTTCTTTCTTCCTTTGGACTCGTTCCCCCATCAGAGTCTCCTTTGGTCTCTTCCGTGTGTTGTTTACAGTGGAAACTATAGTAGCATTGAACAATCCTACATTCGTAATAGAAAGAGACACAATCCGAAAGTGAAGAGGTGACAGTAAGGGGAGAGTGGAGATATATACCTAATATCGTGCTTGAAACAAAGGGAAGAGTACAAGCTGGTACGATCGATTTTTGTTGGCTATTCCGTGAATAATCAACTCATCTTTTCATGCGGAGAGAAAATCTTTTCGATTCGGTCCATAATTTTTTTCTGGGCATTTCAAGGTGTCTAGATCAAAATAAGCAAATGTCATGGCATTCGAACATCCATCCCGTTTTGTCCCTCATGCTTTTATTTTTATGGCAGTTTTCTCGAGTGTTCGTCTCCTCCTTATGTTGAGGGCCAGTATGAGTGGTCCTTGATTTTCATTGGAAATTTTCAACCTATGCAATCATGCCAGGGGTCGATCTCTCCGATTGGCGCCAAACTTTGACAGTGTTTGACTTCATGATGTTTCTAATGTTTTTAATTTTTCCCTTCGAGCTACTAGACTATGGGGAAACAGTGTGTGTGGAGTGTCCCGGACTCATTCCAATCGATTCAGCGTCCAACGATTAGTGGAAATTGATACCCCACATGCCTAGTTCTCCAAAAGGCCCAAAAATCGAGTTTCAAAAACGCTGCAAATTCTTCACAGGGGTTGGTTATTCGTCAGACCAGGCGCATGGAAACTTATTTAAAAACATGGCGGAAATGGGGAAATGGTGGGTGCGGCGGGTCCCGGACCCATTCCAATCGATTCAGTGTCCATGATTTAGTGGAAAATGATACCCTACACGCCCCATGTACCAAAATCTCATAAACACATATTAAATGGTGATGTATACCCAATTTGACCCATAACTTCTTCCAGTGGGTGCCAATCGTCCTGAGACCCACTTCATTGGATTCAGCTTCCAAGATTTAGCGGAAATGATACCCCACACGCTTAGGTTCCAGAAATCTCAAAAACACATATTCAAATGGGTAATATATACCCAATTTGACCCATAACTTCTTCCAGTGGTGCCAATCGTCCTGAGACCCATTTCATTAGATTCAGCGTCCAAAATTTTGTGGAAAATGATACCCCACTCGCCTAGATCGCCCAAAATCTCGAAATCCATTTTTCAAAAAACACATTTTGACCCCTACCCCGCCCAAATTTGGTCCGATTGGGCTGAAAAGCTTGGAGGACCGTCCCAGGCCGGTTTACAGACCCCTGACCCAAATTTCAGATTTTTAGAAAATTTTCTACTACCAAAAGCGGCGGACGGCGTACGGCGGACGGACATTGACCTTTTTGATCTAGACACATGAACGTCCAGAAAAAATTTTGAGCCGAATCGGAGAGGTTGACCATTTGCATGAAAACATAGGTTGATATTCAAGGAATAACCAACCAAAAACACATTTTTACCCATACACACCCTAAGTTTGGCCCGATCGAACTGAAAAGTTTCGAGCGCCAACAAGAACCGTTAACCAGTCCTTAACCAACATTTTTAATTAAAAAAAAAAGATTATCCAAGGGATAACCAACCAAAAACCCAACCCGTCCGCATTCCACGCCATTTTCGGTAGTAGAAAATATTCTAAAAAATCTCTAAACAAGACATTTTGGTCAGGGACTTTCAGCTCTTGTTGTTCCTTGAAACTTTTCATCCCGATCGAACCAAATTTGGGGAGGGCATGGGTAGGGACATATAAGATACTTTCATAGTATCGATCAATATCGTATGTCCCTAGGCATGGGTAACAATTTTTTTGAAACTTGATTTTTTTTTTAATTTGAGAAAATAATATAACATAGGTAAGGAATAAAACGTTGATAATTATTTCACTATGATTGATTATGGGGGAAAAGTGATTGTGGAGTGTCCCGGACTCGTTCAAAGGATTCAGCGTCCAGAATTTAGTGGAAAGTGATACCCCACACGCCTAATGAGGCACTGATGTTACATCTCGAGGAGCTCATATTGAGCGTAAATGTGCTGTACGAGTTTTGTTCTAGTTTTTAGCCCTTAGCGAGTCCATGAAACATTTATACGGAAGCTCTTACTTGCGAGTACTTATTTTCCCGATCATCCCTGTTTTCTAATTGTGTGTTTTCAGGACGGTTCGGCAATCAAGCGGATCACTTTCTAGGTGCTTTTGGGTTCTCTCGGGGTTTAAACCGTACTCTCATCCTTCCTCCATGGGTTGAGTACAAATTCGGTGCTTCACGATCGGTAAGCCCCAAAGGTTAATTTCTTAAGTTTTGGTGTTTACCTACGTTGCGCTTTAAAATGTGATCAATGTTGTATTTTTTTTTTTTTTTTTTTTTTAATGTGGTTTTTAATTTTTTTCTTCTTTTTTTATAGATTCAAGTTTCTTTTGACACGTATTTTCAAGTGAAGCCTCTTCAACAGTACCACCGAGTAATCCTCATGGAAGAATTCATGAAAGACGTTGCCCCCACAATATGGCCTCCCGCAAAACGAATCGGTATGCCCCTTCCTTGTTCAGTCTGTTATTCATTCTACTCGATGTGTTAGGCACCACCAGAGTGGGTAGAAATCGAACCCCAATTCATATTACAAATTGTCATTCCTTTTCATAAAATGTGATTGCAATTACCATTCAAATTTGAATCAAAGTTGGCAGTATTTTTCTGACTACAATAAATTAATGGTAATTAAAAAATCCCCATTTCCCTTACTCGTAATCACCAACAAGAAATTTTAATTTCGATCACCATTACAGGAATTGGAATGGAGTAATCCCACTTCACTTCTGTAATCCCATTACACGTCTGTAATCCAATTATCTACCCACTATCTACATTCATGGGTGTCTCAATAATTCTGTGATTATGAGGATCCTAACGTCTTCGGTCGCTTAAGAAAGATACTATTTTCATTCACTACCATGACTAATGCCCCAAAGTCAGATTGGCTCTCAAACAAAAAGAATGGTTCAAAAAACGCCCAAAACCACTTTGGTAAGTATTTTATCTGGAGTGACCTATCTGGGTTGCCTCTTGTTTATAGAGGTTTGTTAACAGAATTATATAACAGATAACAAAACCAGGGGAGAAAGCATTCAGTTGCCTACAGTTGTCTGCTAGAGCACAGCGCACTGGAAGGCAAGGACTGTTGTGGTCCGCATTTTTTGTCTTAAATGTAGGCAATCTAGGCGTCATTTGACTTCTCACATGGGTGTTGTCACCATTGACAAGAGAGATGAAAAATCCATCATTCACACCATTTCTGATGTATCAGAAAAGTTATGGACATTATTGGAAAACATGGATACACCTCATTACTCCTGATGTAATTTTTAGTAGAAAAGCCCGCATTCCACTTTTTTAACAATCGCTGGTGTCAGCCAGAGATGAATTTCCATTGAAAAAGGGAAGTAATTAGAACAGTGATCATTATTCGAAGTAATCATTACCTAAGAAAGTTCATATTGTCTAATCCAGTGGTCGCCTAACTTTTGAGCCATTCTAGTATTTATAAACCTTGAAGTGAGCTACTGAACTAAACTAAGGAATATTGGTCCAAAGGAAGTACGCAAAATGGAAAACAAATCCGTTTAGTACTTATTATTTGTTATTACGTTTATTGGAATATTAGTTATCATCAACATATATATACAGGAAATGTAACAAAAAAAGTTTAAATGTTCATTTCAATGAGAGGAGTGGAACTCTTTTTGGCCATTAAGTATTTCCTTGAAGTTTGGAAAGTATGTTGTAGCTGCCATTCTGATGCAGTTGTCCAAATTTTCATCAGTTAGTCTGTTCCTATATTTGTTTTTCATGAATTTCATGCCTGAAAATGACGCTTCACACAAGTATGTAGAGCTGAACATAGCTTTCAACCTCTATGCAACTTGAATCACAATCGGATACTTTTCTTTGGGGACTACTGGCCAGATATTTTCAGTCGTACAGAGGGATCTTAGAGACAAGTCATTTTGAAAATACACAAATTCAATTTCAACTGCAGCCCGATCTCCACCAAAATGTTTTACAACACAAATCTTCTGCATCGATCTCTACAAAGGGAGAGTTGATGAACTGTGCCACAATCTGTATGCTTTTAAAATCATGGAATCTGAGCAAATTTCCATGTATTCTTAGTTATTTCTGGGGTGTTGTGGAGGACATTACAAAGTAGACACACACATCTATCTTTCACTAGCGTAAGAAAGTAATCAGTTTCCCACTCTACATGAAAGTGGTAGGTTTTTGGCTTTTTGCTTGAACTAGCCATACTAAAAACAAGCAAGGAAAGAGTTTAGAGTTTAAACATAATACGCACTAGAATTAAACGCACATGGCACAGAGATAACCTCACTCCGGCTACACGTAATGATGGCAAATGAAGATTTTTTCGAAAAATTATCAGATTTTCAGGAATCGATTTTCGTGACTCGATTTTAATTAGAAATCGATTTCTTCTTTTAAAAAATAGCCGCGAGCAACCTGCAATTACCCACGAGCTACCAGTGGCTCGCGATCGACTGTTTGGCGACCGCTGGTCTAATCAGTGACAGTCTGATCAAATGTTGTATCCACTACACAAGCGTCTTTAAAAGCCATACTACTTTGGCTTTTTGATGGACCAATTCTACAAGCCTTGAGCTTACAAGGAAGACAATATAGAGCTCAAATGAAATTTTCAGCATTCTGCTACACTACGAGAGGATCGAGTAACGGTTGCAACGCCAAAGAGGGAAACCCTTTTGGACCTTTTTGGGACACCTTCGATGTGGATTTCGTCGGATCTCAGTTCTACGGGCCGTTACATTACGACGTTCATCACTCCGACGTGGCGTTCAATTGGCGCAAAGCGTACCCCAGCAGTGAATTCCCCGGTGAATATCAAGCGAAAATTGAGTTTTACAGAAAAATGATTGAATGCTTTTACTTATTCATCTGTACAACGCTTTTCCTGCCGCACAGAAAATTGAAAAGAATAAAAGTAACACATCATAGATGAAAAAAGAAAGAATAAAAATTATTGTCTGGCTAATAAGATTTTTGAATAACTGATTCACTGCCTTCGATTCGGTGAATATTTTTATACTTTTATTGTACAATTTACTTCCGTAAATTAAAGACGACCAAGATCTATGTAGAATGCCTCGGTATATCCAGAGTAGTTTCTTGGTTTCTGGTACTCATATATTCTGTAAATATCCTCCATTTTTATACGAAAACTAAGCTCATTGTTCAATATTTTATACACCATTATAGCTGTTCGATTTTCTCTTCTCTGCTACAGTTCTCGCCTTCGCCGGAGCACCCGCCAGTTTCCCCGTTCAACCTGAAAACAAAGGATTACACAAATATCTGAAATGGAGTGAAAATGTATCCAAAGAGGCAGACAATTTCATAAAAACCAAACTTCCTCGTGGGTCGTTCATTGCTATCCATCTCAGAAACGGATTGGATTGGGTATGTAATTAAAAAAATGAATAAATAATAATAATAATCCGAGGACAGGAGAAATTCTTCAGTTGGTAGGTAGGGTTTGTTTGAAAGGTCCCGCTTTTCGTATTTTTGCCAATCATTAATCCGACGTTTCGCAAAGTCCTCCAAAACTCGGCTAGTGTTAATCTGGAACGATAAACCTGAATACGCCGGTTACTTCGGACCTTTTTGTGTTTAAACCCGCTTTAAACGTTAGTTGAAGGTGGGCGCTAAAAACTCGAGCTAAATACCCTTGACAAATGTCCCCGGTACAATCCTATCTACTCTATAGTGTATCTCATCCTTTAGGGCTTGGGTACCCGGATACCTTAATGAACCCTGATGATGCCAAGCTAGACCTGGCAAAACGTCGGATTCATCAAAGGCGAAATGCGACCTTTCTAAGAGGAGGTTATGAACCCACCAACTGAAATTATGACAACTGAAATGAGAAGTTTCTTTCCAACCTCCTAATACTTTCTTCTCCAGGTCCAAAATTGGAAAGTTTTGAATGAAATTAGTCCATTTAGAGTGAATACAGTTGTGTGAGCCTCGATGTACATAGTTTTGTCGCTTTATTTAGGAAAAAATTAGGTTTTATTTTACTTGTTATACTTGTTTTATTTATGGTTTTTCTTGTGTATCGTAGTGTCTTACTATAGGAAATAAGCTCTAAATCTCTCGCTTTAGCTTTGCGAGGGTCGGACTTCAATGCCAGTCTAAATTTTACGCTGGTGCGATGAAATTTTAGTTGATATTATATTTTTGTCGTGATACTCTGGTTTCTGCGGGTACGACCGACCCGTCAGAAGACCTATTACGGCTTGATTGTTCACACATTGCATCTTGTCATCGATTACTGGTTACAAAATCACATTTTTTCCGTTTTCAATCCGTTTAGAATGCTGTGCGGGCCAGTTTCAGACATATTGCTTAAAATACTACCTAATTTTGTTATTAATAAATTAAATTGAATATTAATTTAAGTCTCTCAAATAATAGGGATTCTGTGTAACGAAAGATTTATTTTAATCTAACAACCAATCCTCTGTCATAATTAATACTTTCTTAACATTGGAATAAGCTAAATCGCTCAGGTATGATTCTCAAATTTTGAATTCACTTGTTTAGAAGAGACCTCCCGCCATCTATTGCATATTTCCTCAGCGTTTAGTTCCGCCGGGAAGTTGTTAGAGGACACCACTGAGTGTAACGATTTGTTTAGGAGGCCCTTCGCCCCCGGAACGACGCCCATGTCCGCCTGCCGGGGGGTGGGATTTGAAGGCGGTGTGGGACGAAAAACGGCGCTCGTCGATACTAAGACCCGCATGAAGTGGAATGGAGGGTGTGGAAGGCCTCTGGGAGACATGCTAAATCGATTGGTAAACAACACGAAAAACACTCGATAATGCTGCCAACGTCTGAATTTGATGTCAATCTTTTACTCGACAAATAAATTAGGAAAATAATAATCTTCCGCCCTGATGCAAATACTCGGATTCACTTGATTGTTTGGGAATCTCTAGCTTCTTAGTATCATGTTTAGCAGGTACATGAATATACTTAATATATGAAAAAATTTACCCGGAAACCTTTTTTGTCTAATCAAAACGACACTATTGCATGACTTGTTTCAGAAGAGTGATAATCGAATGTAAAAAAAATCTTTCAAGTATCTACGACATCATTTTTGATAAATTATTTATTTTTTTGTGGACAAATTAGGTCAGAGCTTGCGAGCATATCAAGTCGTCACCGAGCCTTTTTGCGGCGCCTCAGTGCCTCGGGTACCGTGGTGAAGGGGGTAAAGCCACCGTCGACATGTGCCTGCCTGACGCCCGGATTGTGACGAAACAGGTCAAAAGACTGGCTCGCGGAGTCAAAGATTTGGTGGCAGTTGCCGTCGCCACGGACGCCAATGATATGCTACCCGAGCTTAGTAAATCCCTGTCGAGAATGGAGGTAAGCGCACTGCATCCTAATCAGGTGTTGAGGATCCCGGAAATTGGCCCAATAATCTAGATCTGAACTGAATGCTGTATTCGACGTTTTCAGGCAATTCAAAGCTTCTTCCTCAAAAACATGGGCTCTAAGAGTCTAGGTAATTAATTTGGTCTGCGCCATGTTGAAGAAGTTCATATTTTGACACCGAAGCTTACGCAAATCATGTATCATTCGCTGGAGCAATCGGTTTTGTTATATTCGCTGTCAGTGTGGGGTAGCACCTACCCTACGACTATCCACCCTGCTTTCATTTGATAGAAGATTATTTTGCGTGTAGCCTCCAAAAGTAAATTCTTGGAGCATATTGGCTCGATTTTTAATCGATTGAATATTTAAAGGATGAGTTCCCTAGTTGAGTTTTCCAGTTTGAAGCAAAGAACATTTTCATCACCAACCCGCGCTGTAGCATACACGCTTGGAGGGCAACGCGTTACAAGGTTTCCCTGAAGTTTTGGATTTATCAATCGTTCCTTCCAATGAATAAACTCATAACCTTCCTGATTTGAAAACTTGAAGACGGAGTAGTATATACTACTGCAGTTTATTCACAAATTTCAATCGTGGTCCGTATGTGCTGGGGTTGGAGTTGCAGTGTTACATTTTATTAGTAAGACAAAACCGCATTATACTTCTGCTCCTAAAATTGTCCCTAATTAATATAGATTTTACATGTCAAATTAATGTTAATTGAGAAATAAATGAAATCTGCACCTCAAGGGCCAGAAAAATAATTAATTAAAGATCCACCTATACGAGCAGTTGAAGTAAAGATAATGACAGAGATGTACTCTATCACAAGACACGGCCCTTCTCCGAGACATTCCTCAGAGTTTACATATGTTAGGATTTTCAATACTTTCTAACCTGGAACTTACTGTAAACAAATTGTCCGAGATTGTAAGAACCTAAATTGGTTTTTGATTTCTAATTTGAATTTTTTTAATGAGACAGGCTGCGTTTTATTTTCGAATTTATATTTATTAAACGTCTGACACCTAGGTAAAAGAAGGATCTCTGACCCGCCGACGTGAATCGCCTGGGTATTTCTAAAGCCAATTTGCTTGCGACTTCCCAGGTTATTACAAATTTCGTGCACACAACAGTTTTAGTTTTCAAATGTGAAAATTTTGGAATTAGGCATAGTATTGTTTTTAGACAAATGAGACACTTAAATGGTGGTGTTGACAGAAAAAAAAGAAAATTCTATGTAAATAATACAAACATTTAAAACAATTTAATTAGGTTTCTCAATTTAATTATTTTATTCTATCAGGTTCATTTCTTTGAACTGTTTCGGACAAATGACATCCACTTTCAGGATTACAAAATCGGTGTTTTGATGAAATTTCTTTAATTTGATAATCTTGGGGGCGTATTCCGCTCCATGAGGGCGAATTGGTTAGCGATATATTCCACGTTAGTATGAGGTTCATTCGTCATTATACTTGTTCAGCCTCAAAAGTGTCACAAATTTAGCATTACTATCGATATGTTCGGTTTTTAGCTCATTGTGACGATGACGTTGTCAGCCGCCAAGATCGCTAGGAAACTCAGATCAGGGAGGGATCTTATGTTACCAACACTGCGTCAAATTTTGAAGTTCAGTTCCCTTAATAAGTTGTCCAGTTTGAAACAGGTTTTGAAGGACAGGATATTTTTTTTGTACTCAGCTCACGCTGTGGCAACTAGATAAAAGTTTGAATGGGGAGGTGAAGGGGTTGACATTTTGTTTTACACCTTGTCAAATCTACAGCGGTATTACAATTGTATTTTGTATTGTAATTAAGTCATTCGTGTATATGACATCCATCCAGCCAACATAAAGGAAGACCTATCTAGGCATTAGGGTCTAATTTATACTAAACAACTTACTCTTAAAGAAAACTACTCTCTCAAAAGATTCAATTTGTCGCATGCCCTTTGTTCTCAGGTGAGGGTAATAAAAATCGAAGGGAGCAGCCCCCACGTCGAACTAGCCGTCATGGGTCGAGCAAATTACTTCATCGGGAACTGCATTTCTTCTTTTTCGGCCTTCGTCGTCCGCGAAAGGTCGGTGCGAGGACTTCCTTACGAATTCTGGGCCTATCCGCCATCGCCTAAATCGACTCCATCAAGTCACGACGAATTATAGCGCCGAAATTCCGGTACAATAGCGACGCCGCTTCTCACGTTGACGACGGCTCTCGTTCTCATCAATTTTCGAGGAACTCACGTCGTCGACGCCCCGATCGCCCAATGAACACCACGGGCTGTCCTCACAAGTCTGTTACTCAGTAAGATTACTATTAAGACTGACTCGTCACGTGAATTGCGTACCTGGCTCTCAATTAATTTGTGTACGCATGGGTCTGAAATTGGTCAGTTTTTGTTTTCAATTATGTTGTCCATAACTTAGGAAGCGGAAAAAGATGTCAGATACATCAGAACTAGTGGGGATGATGGATTTTTCAAAAATGCTACCCGCTGAATCGTGACGTCACCTGAAAAGTGAAATAAAAACGCTGCAAATTCTTACACAGGGGTTGGTTATTCCTTGGACCAGGCGCATGGAGACTCATTTCTTCAACATGGGGGAAATGGGGAAAAAAGAGGGTGCGGCGGGTCCCAGACCCATTCCAATCGATTCAGGATCCAAAATTTAGTGGGAAATGATACCCCACACGCCCAGGTTCCAGAAATCTCGAAAACACATATTTAAAATGAGTAATATATACACAATTTGACCCATTACTTCTTCCAGTGGATGCCAATCGTCCTGAGACCCACTCCATTGGATTCAGCTTCCAAGATTTAGCGGAAAATGATACCCCACGCGCCTAGGTTCCAGAAATCTCAAAAACACATATTCAAAATGGGTAATATATACCCAATTTGACCCATAACTTCTTCCAGTGGGCGCCGATCGTTCTGGGACCCATTTTATTTGATTCAGCGTCCAAAATTTAGTGGAAAATGATACCCCACTCGCCTAGATCGCTCAAAATCTCGAAAATCCATTTTTCAAAAAACACATTTTGACCCCTACCCCGCCCAAATTTGGTCCGATTGGGCTGAAAAGCTTTGTAGGACCGTCCTAGGCCGGGAACAGACCCCTGACCCAAATTTCAGATTTTAGAAAATTTTCTACTACCAAAAACGGCGTGGACGGCGGACGGCGGACGGCGTACGGCGGACGGACATTGACCTTTTTGATCTAGACACCATGAAACGTCCAGAAAAAAAATTTGAGCCGAATCGGAGAGGTTGACCATTTGCATGAAAACATAGGTTGATTATTCAAGGAATAACCAACCAAACCCGAAGAACTGCAACGGCAGTACTGGAGCTGCTCTGTAGCATCTCTCTCTCTCCTCCCCTTGATTTTGTTATTGGTGCGAACAAATTTGTGTGAACAAGCGCTTTTTAAATTATAGTAATAAATAACTCAGAAATCAATGTGAACCTCACAACAAAATCAGGAAGGGAAGGGCTGAATGTTGACGTCAAGGAATTTTCGTTAATCTTGTCAAAATTAACTATTTTATTTCAAGCGCGGATGATGTATGTTCATACTCTCCTGAGCACCCCTCATCACATGCATGTTTTGGAAACTGTGAATACACCCCATTCACTGGTCTTCTGGTCCTTATTTTTCCGTCCCGTTTCCCTGTAAACCTCCTTATCCGGTATCCGTTTGCAGTTGTGTCGAGGAGTGGCTCCATCTGCCTGAAATGATCTTTTTTTGAGTGGAAAGTGCGAAAAATGTCAAAGTACTATCTGATTTAGATTGGACACCCTGATTCCCTCGTTTTACTGTGTATCCACTCATGAATTTGCTTCAACATTGACTCTCTCTCTGTAACACGTTTTAGGGCGGGTCAGAAAATGAACCTGCAGCTTCTTGACTGGAACATTTTTATGACTGTGATTGCCTCAAAGGCGGTGACTCAAGGGTTGAGTCAACTGTCACCGGCACATACTGCGCTCGACTCAACTGTGAAGTCATCTGAACGTATCAAACTCACCACAACGACAAATGGTTCCTTCTTAGCTCTCTATGTTGCGGATTTGGTTCTATGGTTTTGATATTTACGTGGTTGATTTTGTCTGCCTTTGGTGCTGTTTGTAATCTAGTTTTAGTAGATAATGAGGCCTTACGCGGTTCATCTTACTCCGATGAATCTCAAGATGTTGAATTCCTTCATATTGCCTAGTAAGAAATATAAAACTACATTATGATTATGCAATGAAATTATCGCTTATCTCAAATAAGTCTTTTACACATCCTGGGCATTTTTCTGTTAAAGAAAGCTCTTTCATTATTCACTTTTGGACTTGATGGGTGTGAAATGCAACAAAATCGGTCGCTCAAGTATTTTTTCTGTTTAAAATTTACCTCTCCAATAAAAATAAAGGACCTGTTACGGAAGCTGATGAGATTTCCTCAGGCTTATGGACCTTCCCTGGTGTGAATCGTCGAGGGAAAATCGGTTTTACACCTTTCCGGACGATCTCGTACCTTCATCAGGAGCTAATTGTTAATGTGGTTGTTATACAGTTGTTATATTTAGGTTCGGAAAATAATGTCTTTGAGATGGCGTATTTTTCGCTGGATACGAATTTGGATCCACTTCTGATCCAGGATGGCTCTCTCCAAAATTTCATTCGGAGCGATTTCAATTTCCTGACAAATGGAATTAGTAAGGACATCGAGTGCTTGTTGTTGTACACTATGTATTTCAATTATCCCCACAAAAACATGTTAGATATTGACAGGTTTGGTGAGCGAAAGGGAAGAGAGCCGTCCGTAATTTTTAGAAGAGAATTTAAATTTGTTACCAGCAAGAAGGACGTCATCTCAATGACATTATTTTCCAATCCTGAATATGGCATGTAATTTCATAAACTGCATTAAAAAATCATTTAGAAGTTAATTTTATTATTTTCAACCCATTGTGCCCCCGTGAATCATTGAAATCATCATATTGAAAAACATCCGTTTCCTCTGCTCCACCTATATTAGTACTCTTTCGATATCACAAGTTATAATTTGCTTTTACTTCGAGCTATGAGTTCACTAATGCGTTTCAAAATTTTAAAGGAATCACTGGTGCTGATTGATCCTGATGAATACACTGTTTGGTAAGATTTTTTGTAAATAGGATGACGAGAGCTTTTCTATGTCATTGATTAAATTGTTTCATGATGACTGTAGCCTAATGAACGCAGAAGGACTTGGACATCTATTTCATAGCTGTTTGTAATGTAGGCACTGCTGTAGTTTTCCTAAGGTTGTTGTAGTCATTTATAAGTTCCGTTGCTCACAGGCAAAACGAGAATATTTTGAAATGGAAATAAAGTTGTTTCCTTTTCTGTTCCGAAATGAATCCCGAACTCGTCCTGTTTTTCACATTTAGGCACCCAGTACGTTAAGTACGGCCAGCCTTTAATATTCCTTCTTTGAGATGGATTCCTTATGTCAACGATTTTCTGAATGTCTTGCTGGGGGCATGCCGTATGGAGTAAAGAAAGTGTGTCATCTTAACAGCTTGTGGCTCACAGAGGAAAGTGCTAGAACACGTCAATGATTCTATTTCATGTTTGTGATGGCAAAATGGTTTCACAATAGATTTGGCAGTGATTCGGAAGAGCACAAGATCTGACGGGTGAAGAGTAAATTTATGTTCGGTTTAAGTAAGGCGCCAATGTAGAATCATAGGGGAGATGAATCATATGTACGTTGACCGATGATACTGTGTCAAAAGTAACATACAATTTTAGTTTTTGAGTCGCAATGGCGGATTTCAGGAGGAGCCGAAAGTACGTAGCTTCTGAGGTTCACTGAAGACGTATGGTTGGTGGTTTGCAACAGATGAGTGGGATCTCAGGTAAATATCAATGGTAGAGAACCTGATGTAAAACACAAAAAATTCTTACGCACGGGTTGGTTATTCTCGAATGGGGGAAACAGTGGGTGTGGCGGGTCCCAGATCCTTCCAATCGATTCAAGGTCCAAAATTTAGTGGAATATGATACCCCACACGCCTAGGCACCAGAAATCCTGACACATACAAAAGGGTGGATACATACCCATTTTGACCCATAACTTCTTCCGGTGGGTGCCAATCGTTCTGGGACACACATCATTGGATTCAGCGTCCAAAATTTAGTGGAAAATGACACCCTACTCGCCTAGGTAGCAGAATCCCGAAAACACATATTCAAAATGGGTAATAAATACCCAATTTGACCCATTACTTCTTCAAGTGGGTGCCCAATTGTTCTGGGACCCATTTTATTGGATTCAGCGTCCAAAATTTAGTGGATATGATTACCCCACACGCCTAGGCACCAGAAATCCTGACACATACAAATGGGTGGATACATACCCATTTTGACCCATAACTTCTTCCGGTGGGTGCCAATCGTTCTGGGACACACATCATTGAATTCAGCGTCCAAAATTTAGTGGAAAATGATACCCCACACGCCTAGGTAGCAGAAATCCCGAAAACACATATTCAAAATGGGTAATAAATACCCAATTTGACCCATTACTTCTTCAAGTGGGTGCCAATTGTTCTGGGACCCATTTTATTGGATTCAGCGTCCCAAAATGTAGTGGAAATGACACCCCACTCGCCTAAATCACCCAAAATCTCGAAAATCCATTTTTCAAAAAACCCCTACCCCCTCCAAATTTGGTCCGATCGGGCTTGAAAAGTTTCGAGGACACATCTCGGCTGGGAACAGACCCCTGACCCAAATTTCAGATTTTTAGAAAATTTTTCTACTACCAAAAACGGGTGGACAATGGACGGCGTACGGCGGACGGCATTGACCTTTTTTGATCAGGACATCATGAAACGTCCAGAAAAAATTTTGAGCCGAATCGGAGAGGTTGACCATTATCATGAAAACATAGGTTGAATGTTTTCAGTTGAATGAGAGGCTCAAGCAGCAGAGCATTCTTACATTGGCCGATTATTAAACCAATATTTCAAAAAGAAAATTGCTGAAAATCAAGGACTACTTATACTGACACTCAGCAGTCAGCAAAATGTGTTTTTCGAAAAATGGATTTTTGAGATTTTACGCGATCTAGGCACGTGGGGTATTATTTTCCACTAAATGTTGGACCCTGAACCCAATTAGACGGGGCCCGGAACGATTTGCATCCACCAAGAGAGGTTATGAATCAAAACCTACCCGTTTTGAATGTGCTTTCAAAATTTCTGCTACCTAGGCGTGTGGGGGTATCATTTTCCACTAAATTTTGGAGCCTGAATTGATTGGAATGGCTCCGGTACCCGCCACACTCACTGCTTCCCCCATTTTCCCCATGCTCGACATTTTCGACGACTTTTTCCACTTTTTCCGCAAATTGTTGGACGCTGAATCGATTGGAATGAGTCTCCATGCTCCTGATCCGAGGAATAACCAACCAATGTGTAAGAGTTTGCGGCGTTTTTGATACGGGTTTCTTTCTTGTGCGATGAATCAAGTCGTCATACGTTCAGGTCACAGCGTTATTTATCACATAACCACGAAGTTTTGAAGCGCTAAGAAAGTAGTTGAAGGATTATAGTCGCTGGAATCCGCA
Source organism: Cyrtorhinus lividipennis (assembly GCA_019603395.1). Taxonomy (NCBI): domain Eukaryota; kingdom Metazoa; phylum Arthropoda; class Insecta; order Hemiptera; family Miridae; genus Cyrtorhinus; species Cyrtorhinus lividipennis. The sequence goes on from CM034006.1 coordinate 23,438,500, forward strand.
TTTATGCTTCCCATTTTTCTCTCACAATTTTGGCGGAGTGCTTTCAGAGTAAAGACAAGAGATATGCTTTATTTACATTTACATTTCTTGTAGAAGAGGGTCCTTAAAACATTAATATTCTAATAAATACACAATTATTGTACAAGAACTTTAAACAAACAATGAAATATCCATGTGGCATGGTCTGCCGAGTTAGTTTCCTCATATTCATTCACTCCTTATTATTTTTTAATTTAAATAAACTGGTTATATTACCCTAGTACACGCCCGATACGTTTTTCAGTCAAATGGTGAATAACTGGTGAATAATGGTGAATCGCAGCAAAAAATATCGTTTGTAACTGCTGCTGACTTCTGCCCTACAACGGCCCATCAGGTTTTCATGCTTTTGATGCAATTTCTGGTGAATTCCAGCTTAATCATCCAATTATTTATAATTAATGTTTTATTTTATTTCATTTGGTTGGTATTCCTTGAATAATCAACCTATGTTTTCATGATAATGGTCAACCTCTCCGATTCGGCTCAAAATTTTTTTCTGGACGTTCATGATGTCCTGATCAAGAAAGGTCAATGTCCGTCCGCCGTACGCCGTCCATTGTCCACGCCGTTTTTGGTAGTAGAAAATTTTCTAAAAATCTGAAATTTGGGTCAGGGGTCTGTTCCCAGCCGAGATGGGTCCTCGAAACTTTTCAGCCCGATCGGACCAAATTTGGAGGGGGTAGGGGTCAAAATGTGTTTTTTGAAAAATGGATTTTCGAGATTTTGGGTGATTTAGGCGAGTGGGGTGTCATTTTCCACTAAATTTTGGACGCTGAATCCAATAAAATGGGTCCCAGAACAATTGGCACCCACTGGAAGAAGTAATGGGTCAAATTGGGTATTTATTACCCATGTGGGTGACTTCAGCCGAATAGACAAACAAAACACATCGTCATATCCTGTTGTTTATAACCAGCTGTTAAACTTAGCAACCAATTTTGAGCAGTTGCCTACAATTCTTTTTACTGTCCGAGCTTTTTATTCGTACCATTCAATTCAATTTAATACAATTATCCCTAAATTACCTACGTTTTCTCAATATTATATTAGTAAATTAGTGTCGTAGTGCCCATAGATACACCCATCTTGAATATGTGTTTTCGGGATTTCTGCTACCTAGGCGTGTGGGGTATCATTTTCCACTAAATTTTGGACGCTGAATTCAATGATGTGTGTCCCAGAACGATTGGCACCCACCGGAAGAAGTTATGGGTCAAAATGGGTATGTATCCACCCATTTGGTATGTGTCAGGATTTCTGGTACCTGGGCGTGTGGGGTATCTATCCTACATCGCCTGGATTTAAGGCCGAGGAAGCTGACCGCGGTGCCATCTCGTCAATTTCGTCTAGACCTGATAGGTAAATCGGGAATTTGTCGCCATTCGTTATTCATGGTTGCGGCCCAGCAAACTTTGTCCCCGAGCATCGATGTCCCAGATATATATAAGACCATCAGTTACTCGGGGCGAAGGAGGTGTACTTCTCACCTTCCCTTCGAATATTGGATCCTCTGATCTTGATCGTGCACTATTACACGAACTAGTTATTTATCGTATGGAAATCCAGCTTTAAAATACTCAGGCGAGTCCGGAGTGTTCCAACTACTGTTAAGAAAACAGCTCGGGACCGCGGGAGCTCTCTATCTTTTATCGTGAAACAGCAAACAGACGAGTGGTGTCGAGGCGAAGGTCGATATTTTGACGCAGTTCCAACGCCCTCCGCTAGGTTCGCCCTCCTTTTACATAATCGTGCGGAGGAGGTTGGCTCTTTTGTTCAAAAATTTCTCCCGATATCGATGCGACCACCTTCAGTGAAAATACGGTGGTACATACCTTTTTGTCGGTTGGTGACCTGCACTGATTTGAGTGCCAATACGTTATCGCACATTTCTTCTCAATGAGGAAACGGTTGATCTTCTCTATTTGAATATTCGTAACTGAACAGAACATTCTTTTCTGTTAAATTGTCTTCTAAACATTTCAACTATGATACCAGAAAGAATGTATTTTCACTATTAGACTGACGAAACATGAATAATAATCGACTTCGGAGGTCGAATTGGGGGCCTTCAAGTCCACCCTCTCAGCACTAGCAATACTCCTACCCCTCCCCTATATTTCCTACAGTCATTTCAATTCCGAAGTAAAAATTGAAAGAGATGAAGACCCAACTTGTAAGGTACCGCATTGTTCGCACGACATCAATGAGATTTCAGAAAATAGGTAGCATTTCTCTATGATTTGCCAAGTATGTAACGCAACGTTTACATAAGCAAATATCACGGTTATTTTAGATGGTTTTGTTAGGGTAGTTTAGTTTTGAGATTGTCACATTAATGATCGTCGCTTTCGGCGGCGTAAAAAACTTTCCAACAAGGCATGAGCTTCTTTTGTCCCCTGGTTTTTACGTTACCCGCTAGATGGCGCAACGAATGAGAATCCAGGTAAACCCCTAGTGAAACAAATCTATTAAAGGAATAATTCCTCAAATTCGAAGTCGAGGCGCGTTTTGAGGTGCTAACTGTTGCATGAGCGCTGTTTATTGCCCTTGCGGCTCTTTCGGGAAGGGGGAGTGAGGGATGTTTTTCTTTCGGAGTATTCGATGCCCGTCGTGGAGACCCCTGTGGTCCTTTGTAGAGCGTGGTGTCCCCCGGGAGGTTGGTGGGTTGGCCGCTACGCCGCGCCACGTTCCTCCTTCTGTAAATGGCGAAGGACGTTCACTCATTGGCGGATAAGTAGGCCGTGACGTCATGAAAACAGAGGTTATATATAGGACCGAAGTCGCGTTCTACTGGCATTCCTGTGGAAACTGTGACCGCGCGCTTACTTGCGGACAGTCAGTTGAAGAGAAAGTTCAGTGTTTCTCCAAGTTTATATCACCACTTCAGTTCAATTTTTCAGGATTAACTATGAATCCGGTACTACGCGAGTGAGTGGTCGCCTCTAACGAGAACTGTGATTTTTTGTTTTGTTTTTTAATTCTGGGACTTATTATTCTCTGCCATGGCAACGGACGCTCAACGCCTGATAAGTATTTCTCTTACGAAAATTGCTCAGTCGAGAGCTCAACGAGGAGGAGTGTCGCTACACAAGAACCTCCTCGTCGCCACAGTGCTCCAAAAAGCCCGTTACATTTTCATGGAAGAGGCCTATCATATGGTGCATGGCCAACCTGTGGAATACCCAGTGCCGCCTCCGATCGAGGAGCCGCCTCCACCGACGCCGACGCCCTACTACGACACCGAGTCCCTGTCGCTGTCCAGCCACAACGAAGATCCTGTACAGGACGAGTTGGGGTTTTTCTCGCCGAGTTCACCCGTCTGCGTCAGGTGTCCGCCCGAGTGCGACAAAGAGAACCAAGCCCCAGTCGAAGCCCCTACCTACCTGGATCTTGACAACGAAAAGACAAGGTACACCCTGAAAGGCAACCAAAGCAACAAGCGACGACGAGTGCCTGAATGGGAGACCGAAGAAGCTGTCTTGAGCATCCTCCCCAAGAAAGCTCGGCGCGAAGGAGAAGAGAACGAAGACTCAGTATTCCTCGACGACTCCCTTCTCGAAGAAGGGTCGACGACGATGGAAATCGACCGCATCACCAGCCTTGTCAGCATTTTTAGCTTCGGAGGCCTCAGTGGCGACAGCTTAGGCAAGCTGACACGATCTTCCTCGACGCCCGATCTCTGCTCGGCGCAAGCCAAAGAGGTCGACTCTCTCCAACAAAGGCCTTTCCTTGCCATGACAGTATAACGAAAACACCTCTCATCCCACAAAGTTACCCATTGTATATAAGGTACGTCTGCCAATAGTTTTCTGTCGACGCCACGTCTCTTTTGATGGATAGCCTTGACAACTTACTATTGCCTCATACATGAACCTGATGTGTAAAAAAATTAATTTCTAAATAAAGTATTATATCTATATTTTTTGTACAAAATTGAATTTTAAAAGAATATTTTGTTGTATAAAAGACTTTTTTTTCTAATGAAAGATGAATTGGTTCTGTTCTAAGAACCCTGAAAATATTGTATAAAAGTATGTGTAAATTTTTTGAAATTATTATTGACGGTGAAGAAGAATAAAAAGATATATATAAAAATTTAAATTTATGTCTTCTCTTATCAACTCATCTCATTACCTACCTTGTGCCTAAGGCACTGATTTTCTTTTGTCTGTTATGTTGATACCTTGTTGTCTCCTAGTTATTCTAGTCTGGAAGACGGAAAAGGTCTTCTCATTTGGACATAATTTGACTAATTTGGAACGCTGAGCAAGAGTAGCTATTTTTTGAATTTTCAATTAAATGAATGGGCAAGTGATATTTTTGGGTTAACAATTTCTTTGAATATGATTTCTTGCCCGGTTCCAATTTATAACTTAAGTATTGGCTATTGAACCAACTACGGTTGAAGACAAGAATTAGGGTCCATCAAGAACTGCTGCCCCGCATAAGTTCTAGTGAAGGTAAGTGCACATATTTAAATAGATTTACTGATAAATCGTCACATAATGTCCAAGAGCAAGTTGCTTTTGATGAGGACTTTTGAGAAGTAAACAAGTAGTTATTTGGAAGAGTGCGATGCATTCAATTCCGGCGCCTTTGTGCGCAGGGCTTGCAACATCTGCCGTTCCCCCTCGTTCGTTCATGGCCTTCTACATTGCGAGATGATGAACAAGCTCCAAGTTCGCAGCGGATTTTTAATATATTTCTTACGTAGGTGTTTACAAAGATCATCGATAATTTTACTGTGAATATTCACAGTTTTTATAAGACTTCGAATCGGACGAAGCCTTCTAGGTTGTTGCACCTAGGGACCGTTAGGGTGACGTCATGCGAAATCATCCCAAAGAGGGGTGCATGACGTCAAGGACGGCCATGTTGGTTCGGGTCTCCCTCTTTCCCAGTCCCCCCTTCTGTAGCTATCTAAGGGGTTCCCAACCTTCTGCGAATAGAAAATATCGCGGCTCGCTCTCATCAGCACCCGATGCGTCGCAGAAAACATCAACTGCATGCTGCCGTTACGTAGTTCGATTGCGTAATCCATATCAACCGGCCTCCGATCCAACCTGAGTGTCACTAATCTAAGAATATCTGAAAAGACCACTTAAACATCTCTGGAGCAACGATAATATAATATAATTCACAATAGGAATACAATTCACCTACTGTCACGTTCAATTAATTTGTAGGTACTTGCACACATCCTCGCTTATAAAACGTTTGGGACAGAAAAACTGGTTTACACCATAAATTGAGGGGATCTTCATCTTGGATCAGGTGCCGCCCTCGACCAAGTACTTGATTTCGGTACGGATTAAGGAGTGCGTTCGAAATTCGTGAACTAGAAATAAACGGGTAGATAGAATATTATGAGATACCATAGGGTCGCAAACGATTTGGCCATGTAGGTACAGTACAGCTACCTACTTTTGATGAGGCAATCAATTATGTTACTTTCATCATGCTATGTCCTTCGACCTTTGGGGCGTGACTGAAGCTTTTTTCGATCTTTGACAAAAATCCTGCTTGACTGGGTTTTCCACCTAAACCGCATATTTATACCCTAAATAGGTAATATAAACCATTTCGAGTAAACGGCATAACATACAGCATTTTCACGTCAAATGAGAGGTTTTCCATTTAAAATTGGAGGTTGGCGGAAATGATTTGTTTCAAATTTAGTTTTTAACGTGGCGACGCCTGCCCGCGAAAATTCTGAAAATACCTACTATGCAACTACTATGTGCAACACAACATGACGAAGACATACCACTCGTCTCTTCCAAATGCCATTTTTTTGAAGGTGGTGATTCGCCTCATCTCAACCCAAATTCGACGTGAAAATGCTAGACCTCACCGCTGATGCAGGGAAAGACAACCGTTATAAAATGAGTTCATTCTTTTCCATTCATTATGTTCATTCTTACTTGTTGAATGTTACGTTTCAAACACTAATTTGATGTTATTGGTTTCCCAGAATTAAATCGTATATTTCCTTGTCATCCTATAAATTGATGTGTAAAACTTCCAATTTGATATGGAAAACCTCAAATTTGACGTGAACATCCTGTATGATAAATATAATTATTTCTCACGAATTATTCACCTTAAACTGGCAAAATCGTTTACCTCAACATAAATTTGGCATGAAGTATTGCAGGAATGAATGTATTGATCTAAAAACCCAAGAAGATGTTCCCTATAGGATACCTGGAGCTCCTTGAGTCATATCTGTCAGACAGGTACTTCCAAATAAAACAAGATGGTGTATACTTGGAACCCATGACAATTAATGCTGGTGTACCGCAAGGAAGTATACTGGGACCTGCTGTACACAAGTTATTTGCCGGATCTTGACTACAACACTGAAGCAACGTTTGCAGATGATACTGCGATGCTCGCAACTGGTGACAGTAACGTGGAATTTGTCACCAAACTCAATAAATTAATTTCGAATATCCATGGTTGGAGTGAAAAGTGGAGGATCAAATTGAATGAGACAAAGTATGTGCATGTCGAATTCACCACCCCTAAGATCGACTAAGTACCGGTTACGCTCAACAGTGTGGCGATTCCTACTCGAATCAAGCCAAATACCTAGGAATGACGAATGACGCATGACGCCAAACTTGGGTGGAAAGAGCATGCCAAGAAAAATAAAACTGTAGAATAGGAAAGTATCCAACAACGCTAAATGTATGCCCTTGGGGACGGCCATCAGGAAAAATGAGACATTCAGCCTTAAGTAATGAAGTGAATAGCCGGAACGGAACCTAACCAGGGAATGGATATGGATAAGGTTTATAGTAAGTAAGTAAAAATCTCCCGTATTTAGTATGGTGCAGTCCCATTCCGACACCCAGTTATCCCATCTAGGAAAATATTTCTATGTCGTGGATGGATATGCAATATTGACTATTTGCTCAGCTGTCAGCTTCAATTTTGTGTGCATTTCGGTTGAAATCGGTACATGTCCAAATGGAGTTACGTGGAAAGCATAGATCACTCTCTCGAATTTCGTGGGATATCTCGCTGCTTGCAGAAATCTTCTGAACGATTGCTGGTGGAAACTTATACGTGTCTCTGTACTAGGGCATTAGGTACAACCTTATCAAAATCTTATTCATCTTGTATAGTGGCAACTAGGAGATTTGGCCCAGAAAAATATCGTCAGAGGAAAATTGTTATTCGGAAGATCGTTTTCCTGGCCGCAAATAATTTTTAATACGACGGCAGAATTTCGGGTCACCCGGCGTTATTCAATCTCTGTGCAACCCAGTTGAAAATGACCGATTGAGCAAACATTGTTCGAGATTGTTGTCCTAGCTAACGAGATGAGCCTTTTGGAATTTATGGTCCGCATCCCTCGAGCCTTCCCACAGTGGAAGTTGGGCAGGTCCAGTCTCGTGCGGCACGTGCCACTCCGGAAGGTGCTGAGACGGGAGAGAGATTCTGTTTGCAATTTATACGACGAAGATGATTTATACCAGAGAAGAACAGGTTGGGGGTGACTACGATAGTTGGGAGAGCCAGTCACCGAGCAGGTAGAAATCGTTGAAGGGGTCAGGAAAAGGTGCATACCAGCTGCCTGGGGCGACAAACAAAAGCCTTCGAGGGGCACCCAGGTAACAGACTGTTCGGTCCTCAGTAGGGAAACACATTTCGATTTACACTAATATTACCGGCTTCTAAACCATTGACTCTCCAAACCCTCATTGACTCATTATACTCGGGCGCTCGAGTTGAATAGGAAGATGGTAAGCCGTGAAGATCTGTGGCGGTGATTTGGAAAGCTGAGACCGATAATCGTTGGATGAACCTGTTGAGTTCCGACAGCTCCTTTCTGCTGCATTATAATGAACCTCGCCAGGCCATTCATGACACCCACTTGAATAACCGTCCTCTTGTTCAATCCCTTGTTGCAAATCGTTTGACAGCAGGACAGGAAGGATTCGAAAAAATGTTATAGATAATGCCAAAATAAAGGGATAAATCATGGGAGCCCTATACTGGCATGCAACTACATGCCTTCTTCAATGGATCATCATTCCTAGGTTGGATCTTAGTGCGAATTGTACTCGTGGATTACCCCAGCAGAGCGACAACACATTCAATGGCATTAGAAATTACTTAGAAAATGTTGCTCCTCGTGTCCCCCAAATTGTACAAATGCACATTCTATATAACCATCATGGGGTTTCGGTGTACGTTGACGCTGAAAACGGAATTTTATTGCTCGGGAATCCACGTGGAACTGGACTACAGCCCTTGTGTCCCTCACGCACCAAATTCATTCTCAAAACGTGCTTTCAATGAAGTTCTCGGGTGAATATGTAGTAGAAAAAAGGATGAACTCGCGAAATCTTCATGGTCTATCCACCGTCGTATCAAGCGTGACATGCTCGCATTAATAAACATGAGGATATTAACGAAGGTAGGCACCTCTTCTTAAGTCTCGAAAAAGTCTTCTGTTTGAAAAACGTAGAGCGCACGTCTGGAGTGAGTTTTCAGCTAATCAGCCGATGAAGAAGATCGTTCAAATTCAATCAGCAATACGAGCAGGTCAAAACTACTAACGTTTCACCAAAAACCTTGTCAACGACTACAAAAAAGTGAAAGAAAACCTCCGAGACAATTCCTGACTGTTTTGGATCACAATAATATCCAGTTCTTGAAAGACGAATGGTGGTAGGGGGGGAGGGGGGAGTATTCTTATTGTGTATTGACGGAAAGAATTTTTCCTCAATATTCCACCATTTTAGATTTTTAACGCCTGCAGCGCAATCAAAATTCGACATGTCCGTCCGTCATCCTTTGACCGCCGTCCGTGGCAACAATGGTCATTAAAATGCTCGAAAATGTTAGATTTTCGAACACTAACTCTATTTGAGTCATAGTTGTCCCAAACTCATGTTTAGTCCGATCTACGCAAATGAAGGCAGAGTCATTAGTTGTTTTGTATTGCTCATTCCTTGGATATAATTCCTTGAATCAACAGATAACTTCGTGAATAATCAACCTACGTCTTCATGCCAGAGGTCGACATCTCCGATTTGGGCCAAAAAGTAACATTTTGCGTTTCAACATGTTTAGATTAAAAAAACCGCAATGTCCGTCATCCGTTTTCAGTAGAGGAAAATTCTCCAACATCCTTTCTTCAATCTCTTTCCGGCTCCTGTTGGTTCATGGAACCTTTCAGCTCGATCGGCGCAAAGTTGCGAAGGGAAAGGGTTAGTAATGAGTTTTTTGAAACTCGATTTTTGGGATATTGGGGAACTAGGCATGGGATAGTGGGGTATCATTTCTCATTTTCTTGCAATTCAAATTATATTTAGAAGGAGAATTTTCAAGAATTATTGAAAAATCAAAGCGCGTGGCGATCGGTGCTGAATCGATTAGAATTAGTTCTGGACGCAGTTGTTCGAAGGAATAATAATAATAACCACTGTGGAAAATTTTGTTGAGGTTTTGGGAACCTGGGCGTGTAGGGTAAACGCGATTTCCTTTTGGTTGGTTATTCCTTGAATAATCACCTGTTTTCATGCAAAAAGTCAATCTCTCCAATTCGGCCCAACATTTTTTTTCTGGACGTTTCAAGGTGTCTAGATCAAAATTAGAAAATGTCCGTCCGCCGTCCACGCCGACATTAGAACATTTTCTAAAAATCTGAAATTTGGGTCAGGGATCTGTTCCCGGCCTAGGACAGTCCTCAAAACTTTTCAACCCGATCAGACCAAATTTGAGCGTAGTAGGGGTCAAAATGTGTTTTTTGAAAAATGGATTTTCGAGTTTTTGGGCGATCTGGGCGAGGGGGGTATCATTTTCCACTAAATTTTGGACACTGAAACCAATGAAATGGGTCCCAGAACGATTAGCACCCACTAGAAGAAGTTATGTGTCAATTTTAGTATTTATTACCTATTTTGAATATGTGTTTTCGGGATTCCTGGTGCCTAGGCTTGTGGGGTATCATTTTCCACTAAATTTTTTGACCCTGAATCGATTGGAATGGGTCCGGGACCCACCACACCCACTGTGATCCCCATTTCCCTCATGTTGAAGAAATGGGTGTCGCGAAGTAAGCGCACAGCGAAAAAAGCGCACAGCGAAGAAAGCGCACAGGAAACCCTTTTGGCGTTCCACAATGAATATGTCCCCTATCTTCTTAGAAATAAGGAATGTTACACACACAGAAAACTAAAGATGAGCATGTAGCTTCGTCAATCTTAACTTTTAAAATATTTACAATCCTAACAGTATAAAATCAGCAAAAGTATAGCTTTGTCAAAAGTATATATATATGTACAGTTTTGATAGGCTTGTCTAATATCACCATGAATGTAGCTTCGTCAATATTATTTGTTTACTATTTACATTATGTTTTTCCTCTTCTTGCTTTTCTTGTTTGAAGGTCTAACCCAATTTTTGCAGGTACGAAACTGTCTTCAAACACTTTATGCTCCCATTTTCTTCATATTTCTTAACGGTTTTTGCCAGTTTCTTATCCAAGTCGACATATGTTTTCTTCCTCTTCTTACCATCTAAGTTTAGCTCCATCCTCATGTACATGAAAGAAGATACTTCCGCTTCGCCCTTCAAGCAAACTATTACATCTCTGATTTTGGGGTTGGGTCGTCCAAGAAGATTATTGATTTTATTATGCCAACCTTCCACAGCGTTCGTTGTTCGGTGTCGCCTGCCGTAGCAATTCCACAATTCAATGGGGATTTCGTCATTATGCAGCCACTGTTCGATGAAGTAGTCGAGGAAGCGAGTTAATTTTGGGTTTGCAGGAGCCTGTGAGTGAATTTCAACCCATCCGTCTTGGACATCTTCAGTTTTTAAGAAGGCTAACGCAGCACACATTTGGGTGGACAGTCTGATCTCTTCATTTTGGAGGTTTGCACCTGACCTATTGTATTGCGTGATGACTCACCACAACCAGCCCCAAGTATTTATTTCCTAGTAATGTAGGGTTCCCTGTGCGCTTTCTTCGCACATTTCTACATGTGCGCTTTTTTCGCTGTGCGCTTATTTCGCATATTCGAAGAAATGAGCCTCTGTACGCCTGGTCCGAGGAATAACCAATCCGTGTTTTACTTACGTGCCTAATCGGAGTATTATTCAAACAAGTCTAATCACCCGATTCGTGAAAGCAATATTTTTGCTTACAGAATGGACAAAATTTCTCTCAGTAACCGATTTGTGAATCGTGAATCGTCCTGAAGCTGGTGCAGGAGCACAGAGAATATCCTATGCTACTGAGAAGGGACGTCTGTGCGTAAAGTGGAACGCTCAACTGTTCCCCGACCCACTTGGCCTAACGGGTCATTCTTCCCGCGCAGGACTCCCTCCTCTATCGCAAAATCATCCGTAGGACTTCGGCCATCAACATGAACTCGATCAATCGGACAATTTCGTAAGCAATCCCTAGCTAAATGATAATTTCCGAAATCGGGAGTCATCCCCGTAGTGGCGTTGTTCATTATTGGTTCGAATCAGTTTGTTATTAAGGAGAGTAAATTATCCAATGAAGGACTTTTCTTCATAGGCCCTACCTCCACATTCTTATTGAAATTTGATTTCCGGTTTCTAGTTTCCAGGCTACTGTGGAAACGCATACATATGATCCACAATTTTCCGCAACTCGTAAAGTATTGTTTTGGTTGGTTATTCATTGAATAATGAACCTATGTAGTTGAGTGCACTTTCACGCATTTGGGAACATCAATCAATTGTTCGTACAAAATTTACTGGATATTCGGGAGTAAGAGGGAGTGAGTGAAAATGCTAGAACAAATGATGTTCACCCATAACACGTTCAATCATCAGAAAGCATTTAGAAAACCTAATCATTTATCCATAATCCTAATCATTTATTTACCTGCAGAATTGTTGAAATTTTACATTTGTCACGAAGGAAAGTCCTTGAAAAGTATAATATTTAACGTGAATGATGATCATAGTCATTTCACCTACCCATTAGGTGTGTAAAAACGCTGTAAATTCTTACACTGGGGTTGGTTATTCCTCGGACCAGGAGCATGTAGACTCATTTCAATCGATTCAGCGTCCATAACCTCTTCTGGTGGGTGCCAATTGTTCCGGGACCCTAGATTCAGCTTCCAAAATTGAGGAGAAAATGATACCCTACACGCCTGTCGTCGAAAATGTCGAACATGAGGAAAATGGGGGGAACAGCGGGTATGGTGGGTTCCGGCACATTCCAATCGATTCAGGGTCCAAAATTTAGTGGATAATAATACCCCACACGCCTAGATTGCAAAAAATCTCAAGAATATATTTATCGAAATACACATTTTGACTCCTACCCCGCCCAAATTTGGTCCGATCGGGCTGAAAAGTTTCGAGGACCAACTAGAGCCAAAAACGGGTTTCCGACGAAAATTTAAGATTTTTAGAAAATTTTCTAGTACCAAAGTCGGCGTGGACGGCGCACGGTGAACGGCGCCGGACATTTGATAAATTTGATCTAGACACTTTGAAACGTCCAGAAAAAAAGTGTGGGCCGAATCGGAGAGAATTTTGCATGAAAATATAGGTTGATTATTCAAGGAATAACCAACCAAAACAAATTTATCAAATAGAGTGAATCAACTAGAAAAGTATTTATTTACTAGTAATTTATTTCGAGATATTGACATTATTTTTCCGATTGAAACGCAAAAAACCTTTCTAGTACCATGTGCTCTCTATTGACGTAGTCGAAAGTGAGTTTTAGGACGATCCAGGTTTTACAGGTCAGTTCCTATTCTCTGAAGACGTCAATTTCAGTTTAACTACTCAAAATAAGATCACGATTTCCTTACTTGTTCAGCTCTAGATGGATCAGTTCATCTTTATCAAATCAGGAGTACGCTTGGTTCAAAAATATCAAGCACAATTTTATAGAATACATCAGCGGTACATCGTTACTTAAATAATTTCCTGATGTTAGCCGCAAGGTCACAAAAAAACGCTTGAAGCCACGATTTTGGCAGTGTATTTTTACGGTTACTGTCATTATCATCCTAAATGATTCCATATATTTGGGTTCACGTTGCTTAGATAAATAAATGCTCAGAACTTGTGGAATGAAGGTTCTGAGGTATCCCAAGGGTTATGTTTGAACGGTTGTCTGAATAAGCAAACTACTAATGGGATTTTATTATTTTTTTCTTTCTTTTCGAGACAGAATCTTTCAAATTTCCACAAAAAATATTATTAATTTTTGCCTATATTTAAAGAAAGGAAAATTTACTGGTTAAGAAACAGTACACAAACCCCCCAAACCAGTCAAACCAGTATGGATGTGACTTGAGTCATCTCAAGAATTTCAGCAACACTTGAAATAGGCTTTTGAAATGAAAATTTTATAGCTTGCAATTATAAGTTGGGTACTCTTGTATTCCTACGCAAGCTTCATGTGCCAAAAATGGGTGCGTCTTCATTGTCAACTAGGCCAATGCGGTTTGCACTCACAACTCGTGATTAGATTGGTAGGTAGGAACAAAAACGCTGCAAATTCTTACGCAGGGGTTGGTTATTCCTCGGACCAGGCGCATGGAGACTCATTTCTTCAACATGGGGGAAATGGGGAAACAGTGGGTGCGGCGGTCCCAGACCTATTCCAATCGATTCAGGATCAGATCCAGAATTTAGTAGAAAATGATACCCCACACGCCCAGGTACCGGAAATCTCAAAAACGCATATTCAAAATGGGTAATATATACCCAATTTGACCCATAACTTCTTCCAGAGGGTGCCAATCGTTCCGGGACCCACTTCATTGAAATTAGCGTCCAAGATTTAGCGGAAAATGATACCCCACACGCCTAGGTTCCAGAAATCTCAAAAAACATATTCAAAATGGGTAATATATACCCAATTTGACCATGACTTCTTCCAGAGGGTGCCGATCGTTTTGGGACCCATTTCATTGGATTCAGCGTCCAAAATTTAGTGGAAAATGATACCCCTCGCCTAAATCGCCCAAAATCTCGAAAATCCATTTTTCAAAAAACACATTTTGACCCCTACCCCGCCCAAATTTGGTCCGATCGGGCTGAAAAGCTTGGAGGACCGTCCTAGGCCAGGAACAGACCCCTGACCCAAATTTCAGATTTTTAGAAAATTTTCTACTACCAAAAACGGCGTGGACGGCGTACGGCGGACGGACATTGACCTTTTGGTTGGTTATTCCTTGAATAATCAACCTATGTTTTCATGCAAATGGTCAACCTCTCCGATTCGGCTCAAAATTTTTTTCTGGACGTTTCATGATGTCCTGATCAAAAATGTCAATGTCCGTCCGCCGTACGCCCGTACGCCGTCCGCCGTCCACGCCGTTTTTGGTAGTAGAAAATTTTCTAAAAATCTGAAATTTGGGTCAGGGGTCTGTTCCCGGCCTAGGACGGTCCTCCAAGCTTTTCAGCCCGATCGGACCAAATTTGGGCGGGGTAGGGGTCAAAATGTGTTTTTTGAAAAATGGATTTTCGAGATTTTGGGCGATTTAGGCGAGTGGGGTATCATTTTCCACTAAATTTTGGACGCTGAATCCAATGAAATGGGTCCCAAAACGATCGGCACCCTCTGGAAGAAGTTATGGGTCAAATTGGGTATATATTACCCATTTTGAATATGTGTTTTTGAGATTTCTGGAACCTAGGCGTGTGGGGTATCATTTTCCACTAAATCTTGGACGCTGATTTCAATGAAGTGGGTCCCGGAACGATTGGCACCCTCTGGAAGAAGTTATGGGTCAAATTGGGTATATATTACCCATTTGAATATGCGTTTTCGAGATTTCCGGTACCTGGGCGTGTGGGGTATCATTTTCTACTAAATTCTGGATCCTGAATCGATTGGAATAGGTCTGGGACCCGCCGCACCCACTGTTTCCCCATTTCCCCCATGGTTGAGAAATGAGTCTCTTGCGCCTGGTCCGAGGAATAACCAACCCCTGTGTAAGAATTTGCAGCGTTTTTTGATCAGGACATCATGAAACGTCCAGAAAAAAATTTTGAGCCGAATCGGAGAGGTTGACCATTTGCATGAAAACATAGGTTGATTATTCAAGGAATAACCAACCAAAAGTACGTTGCCATTCGCCTATAATCACGTCTGCCTGTCGTTCTCCCGCCACTTCCTCCTGATTTTGTTCGTAGTACGGTATTCTGTTGAGCCGGCGAATCGTTAAATTTCAGCCGCCTGTCCTTAAGGAAGACAGAGGAATGGAAAACCTGTAGAGTCCATACTCCAGGAGAGTAGCCAGAGTATTTTGGCGAGAGGATTTTACTGGAGAACGATCCTTCTCGAACGATTTCTCTTTTGAAACGGCGAAAAAAGGTGGGGGTTCCCTCCTTCGGATCTCGGGTGAGGAGACCTTCTGTCGAGCGGATGTGAGGGGTCGGTGGAATGCTGGCTGCCAAAACCCGCCGTAGGTTGGTACCACTGAGGCCTGGGGAAACCCAACGCCGGTTGTTCTTGTTGGCAGCTCTGCTCCAAGAGTCCGCCTCACCTGCGCTTCAGATCCGGTTTTCTTCCACGTTCGGGGCAGTCTGACCCCCGACCTTGGTATTAAAACTCTCTGATCTTCTGGTTTTATTGAGAATAATATTTACGGGCGGGGGAAGATTACGCTGATCCTGAAAGGTAAATTGTGTCTATTGCGTCACGAGACTCACACTACCGTTGACAGGAGACGTTCCTACCTCAAGCGGAGAGTCCACGTGCAAGATGAAATATTTACGCGGGATTTGTCGCTGAAACGCCTGATGACGTTATAGGCACTCCACTGGTTGATTCACCCCGCTCTCTGATATACGATCTGATGTCTTTAATCAACTTCGGTGCAAAAAAGGACAAAGCTATTACTTCATTGATTATAAAATTAAAATATTTTTTATCATCGTTTTTGTAGGTTATTCCTTGAATAGTCAACTTATGTTTTCATGCAAAAAGCCAATTTCTCCGATTCGGCTCAAAATATTTTTAGGGTGTTTCAAGGTGTCTAGATCAAAATTAGCAAATGTCCGTCCGCCGTCCACACCAAATTTGGTAGTCGAAAATTTTCCAAAATCTGAAATTTTAGTCAGGGATCCGTTTCTGGCTCTAGTTGGTTCTCAAAACATCGCAGCCCAATCGGACCAAATTTGGGTGGGGTAGGGGTCAAAATGTGTATTTCGAAAAATGGATTTTTGAGATATTTGGTGATTTACGCTTGTGGGGTATCTTTGTTGACTAAATTTTGTACGTTGAATCCAATGAGACGGGCCTTAAAAAGATTTGTGCCCACCAGAAGAGGTTATGGGTAAGAATGGGTATCTATTTACCTATTCCGAAATTTCATATGTACCTGAATTCGAAACGGAGGCCTCATTATTTATAGATTTCAACTCAAATTATTATTCCACTACGTGACTTTGCCCCACATAGAAAAGTAGATATGCATAAATCTGTATTGTTAGTGAACCTACTTAGTAATCCGGTTTGATAGTCTAATTTGAGAATGCTGAGCGAGAAAATGTAAATTGAAACTGATTCCAAATTCCTCCAACATCCAGAATGTTGAATGCCATGCACAATCCATGACACATTTTTTCGTACTCACTCAATCTTTTAGGTTTTCCCCATTAAAAAATAAAAAAATTAAATTGATTATACAATATTGGAACACATAAATTCTGGAAAAGTTTTTTCTGAAGAGTACCTACCGACGAATTTCCTTCGTTGTGGCAGTAATATCAAAAAGAAAAAGGTCCTTATTTTCAAGAAATGATTATATTTTAGGCCTTACACTTGGCTCTTTTTTGCACTTTTCAGAGTTGTTATGAAACATCTGATTTTATGTCTGGGATATTGAAGAATTCAAATTTCTGTTGTTCATTTTTAGTGAGTTTTAACCAAAATTAAACGAAAAATATCTTTAACTACTTGAAAACAGTACTTTGTTAATGAATTAGTGACTTTAACTTGTTTAAAACCTCCCAAAGGTCCTTAGAAGACCTACAAGATAAGCATTGGAAGAAGTATCGAATGGGAGGGTAATGATAGTGAAATACCTCTAGGAGCTCTAAAACAGCTCACGGATGGTTGGATGTTCGGGGGTATACACAGGGAGACTCGAGCCACCGTCTCCCCGGCAGAGATGCCTGCTGACGAGTGCATGCGTTGGCGTTACATATTTATGGGGATTCACAGATAACCAGGCCGTCTTCGCAGCAGTGGCTGCATCATTAGCGCGATCAGTAGGATCTCGTCGTGTGAGTGCTGGGAACCTCTGAACTGCCTAAGGGAGAGGGGTACGGCCACATTGGGCTGGGTTCCAGGACTCTCGAGTGTGAAGGGAAATCAGGAAGCTGAAGAGCTCGCTAGAACAGCATTGGCAGGCTGGTTGAGTCAGAGCAGATGCTTACTGTAAGTGTAAGTGCCTTGAGGGGGGGGGGGGGGGTTGAATGTGCTATGTGGGTCCGCAGTATATGAGCGGATGCGTTAATAGCTAATTACTCATATCATGGGAGACTGGCATAGACTGGCAAGATGGCTGGCATAGGTCATGCCTGAGCCGACCAGTCATTGAACTGAATAGGCTGATGTCGGTACATAGTTGCTTCTAAAAATACCTTCAGAGGATGTGGATTGTTACGGATCCATCCGGTAAGGCCCTTCGGCAAGGAGTAGGAAACCTCATCGCGTCTTTGCTAAGAGCGCCCAGGCATGCGCCACAGTATGTTTGGAAAAGCTTTACTGACGTCGGAAGATCTGGTGAAACT
This sequence comes from Cyrtorhinus lividipennis, assembly GCA_019603395.1. Classification (NCBI taxonomy): domain Eukaryota; kingdom Metazoa; phylum Arthropoda; class Insecta; order Hemiptera; family Miridae; genus Cyrtorhinus; species Cyrtorhinus lividipennis. Next base: position 23,456,314 of record CM034006.1, read on the forward strand.
GAGGCTTTTGAGAGCTTCTTTTCCAAAAAAAAAAAAAAAAAAAAAAGATGTTTTGAAATTTACGCGGGTATTGGGAGGCCTCACGCGTCATTCTGAGGAGGCTTCCCACTTGAAACTCCCTGGTCCTCTTCGCTCACCAGATCTTCCCTCAAAAGAGCCCCCCTAACCCTAGCTCAACATGACTGGTTTCGTATTATTCAATTGTTCCGAAATTCTCCGTTTACTGTTATAGATGGCAGGTAACTAACCCACGTAATGAGGTATCTCTATATATTCTTTACTGATCGAGAGAGAGAGAGAGAGAGAGAGAAGAAAAAAACAATTCTCTCGGGAGGTAGCGACATGATGTTGATTATTATAATTCAGGTTGGAGCCAGAGCGCTAAGGTTGGGGTGGTAAATAGGACGAGGGGGTGGTTCGAACTGAAGGTGAGTTTTCAGAGGGGTTATGGGTGGGGTGGAAAATGGAGAAGCGGGACCTGAAGGGAGGAGATGGCTATAACAATATCTCACCAGTGTATTGCCACTTCGTTGCCGTGGCAACAGGCGGGGGTGAGTTTGCCTCTCTCCCTCGCAGCCCCAGAACCGAGCATCCCCTCCCTACCCCTCCATGGCCTCCTCGAAACAATCCCATTTCATTCCCTCCTTGCTTTCATTTTCCCGCACTTCCCCGCTCAGGTTCCTGTTGTGTAAATTTGACTGTCATTCTGACTTGGTAGCGGTAGGGTTCTGAGTTCTGTAATTTCACAAAATTATAGCGTAGAACAGATAGTGTATATTCCTGGTACATAAACTCCTTATAAATAAACAATGTGAAAATTCAGTTTTTGGATGGCCTATGCATTCATGTGTACGTTATATTTAATATTTACCTATATTTCATTGTTGAATTGACACTAATTGAATACAATTATTCCTGAGACTGGTATTTTGCTTATTATTCCGTGAGTCATCGACATGTGCCTTTATACCAGAGGTCAACCTCTCCGAGGCGCTTAAATTTAACATTTCGCGTTTCATGATATCTTAACAAAAAACGCTGCAAATTCATTCACAGGGGTTGGTTATTCCTTGGACCAGGAGTATCGAGACTCATTCAAACCGATTCACTGCCCAAAATTTAGTGGGAAAAGATACCCCACACGTCTAGGTACCAGATATCTCGAAAACGAAGCTGAAATACTAAATCTCAAAAACACACATTCGAAATGGGTAGATAGATACCCATTCTGACTCATAACCTCTTCTGGTGGGCACTAGTCGTCCCGGAACCCATCTCATTGGATTCAGAGTCCTAAATTTAGTGATAAATAATACTCCAGACGCCTAGATCGCCGAAAATCCATTTTTCGAAGTACGCGTATTGACCCCCCCCCCCCCTTCGGGCTAAAAAGTTTCGAAGACCATCTTAAAAATGCATCTGGCCGTCGGACATTTGACTTTTTTGATCTACACACCTTTGAAACGTCCAGACATTTTTTTTGCCGAATTGGGGAGATTGTCCTTCTATAATCCTTAGGAACTAACCAAAACATAGGTTGATTATTCGAGGAATAACCGACCAAAACATAGATTAATATTATTCTAGGAATAATAAACCAAAACCAAAATGTCCACCCGCCTTACACCGTATGAAAACTATTCTAAAAATCTTAAATTTTGATTAGTGAGCTTCTTCCAGCTCTAGTTGGACCTTCGGGCTTTTCGAACTTTTCAGCCCGATCGGGCCAAATTCGGGAAGTAGTGTATGTGAGGTTTCATTTTCTGCTAACTTTTGGACGCTGAATCGATTCAGATGGGACCCAGGAGGATAGCTATTCACTGGACGAGGGTATGGGTCAGAGTAGGCATTTTAATAACGGGTTTTTGAAACTAGAAAATTGGGGATTTAAGCGTGTGAGGTATCATTTTCAACAAAATTTTGGACGCTGAATCGACTGGAATGAACCGTTAACACTCGCTGTTTCTCAATACTCTTCCACAACGAAAAATTGAACGATTATGGGAGAGTTTGCTGTCTATCATTGTATCTGTGCATTCGGTTTTATGAACAGTTACTCTCCTGGTTCTTGTGAGTTTTTTTCCTGCTGCTCTTTTTGTAGTGAGGAGAGGACCATTCATGTCATGCTCATGCAAAGAGTGACATCAGGAGCCCTTGCACGAATCTCGAATTTAATTGACACCGAGAAAGCAATGAATTTTCTTTTTGGACCTTGTCTTCAATTTCCGTGGCGAACTATGCCAGTTCGTTGAATGTCTGCTCCCGTAATCTTCTTCACTTGATGGGTGACAAATAAATGAGAAATTAGTACTATTGTAGTGGTCACTCGATGGCATATTTCGGAAATCCAGTCTTCGCTCTCAGAGAGGTAATGTGTAGAGTGGTCGCCGTAGTTGCGTGGAGGAGCCGCTCGACGCGGTGGCAGCGGAGAGGCGCTAGTGATCCAAGGACGGCCCCCGCGCCTGCCCCCGTCAGCCTGTAGAGTTTTACTCCGTCTTATGACGACGGTTGTTGCTGGGAAGGTTGGCACCACTGGTGACGTGGAGGAGGCCCACCGTGGCTCAAAGTCCAACCTTGCTGTATCTGTGTGATAAAAAGCTCAAAATGAAATGTGTTTTAAGGGGCAGCGGTTTTTTCGACCTCACTGGAAAACGTCAGGATTAGAGTGGGGCCTAGTAACATCAGTGAAGATTAGTTGATCGGGAAAATCAACGAAGGTCCACGAATGTGATTTAAATCGTAGATAGTTTCATATTAGTTACAAATAAGTCATTTTTAGTTCCTTCTAAAGATCCTGCTGCATCGACATACCGTGCGACAAGTTACTATTTCGATGTGAATGTCAAATTAACTTTAATTTCTTGAAGTCTTGCAAAACAATGCTACAATATTATCTGAAAAATCAGCTCCGCTAATGGGCAATCCCCGCCCTAGAGAGATCGAGCTGTGTGGGAGCAATGCTAGTACACAACCACTCAACACACGACACCAAAATGTGTATAAGTGCGTATTTCGAAAAATGGATTTTCAATATTTTCGGCGATCTAGGCGTGTGGGGTATCATTTCCCACTACATTTTGGATGCTGAATCCAATGAGACCGGTTCCAAAACGATTGGAGCCCACCGGAAAAAGTTATGGGTCTCTAATGGGTATCTACGTACTTATTTCGAATGTGGGTTTTTAAGATTTCTGGTACCAAAGCGCGTGGGGTATCAAATTTTGGACGCTGAATCGATTGGAAATGAGTTCCTATGCTCCTGGACTGAGGAATAACCAACCCCTGTGAAAAAGTACGCTGCGTTTCTGATAACTTGTTAATGGTAGAGTCTGGTAACTGCATTGATCAGTTAGGTACCTAATAATGTAATAACATGTGCACGAAGAATTGACTATAAAACGGCGTACAGCATAATGGTCATTGGGGTTTTGGTCAATTATTCCTTGATTGCCGTTTTCGGTCGTAGAAAATGTTCTAATAATCGAAAAAGCATAGCTTTCCGGCTCCAATTGGTCCTTTTTTCACCCCTACATCCCAAATTCGGAAATGGTAGGGGTGAAAATGTGTTCTTCGAAGTTCGATTCTCGGGAATTTTTTGGAAACTAGGCTAACTAGGGGTTTAATCAAAAGTAATGGCGCCAGACGACGGAATTCAACTTTTTTCTAGTAAATTCCCTTTAGTTTATAACTCAAACTAAAATCGAAACTAAATTAATCAAAAAGTAATTTGATCTAGACATCATGAAACGTGCAGATACTGACCAATTTCGGGGCCAAGTTAGAGGTTGACCATGATCTTGGGCATGATTACATAGGTTAATTATTATTCAAGGAATAACCAACCAAAAGAAAACCATATATAGTGTTTAAATATATCCGAAAATTATATGACTAATGACATACTCTGACGGGCTCTATAGCCCTGATGAAAGAAATATACCTACATACTTTTTATTTTATTTTTTTTTTGAACTTTGTAACAAAGTGGGGTTTATACATGTTTTCACTCTTTGGTAATAATATTAATTTTGGTACTGATACTATCAGTATTAACTGTCAATAATTTATCATTTTACATGATATTGGAGGCATCATTTTACACTCATACGGGAACGTGAGTCGTTCAGTTGTTTCAAATGGGACGTGCCTTTCGTTGCAGGGATTTCGAATATTCCGCCGTCGCTTTCTACCTGGCGTCAAAACCCGCCGAGAGACGCAGAAGTTGGGTCGGTCGGAGTTGGGAAATTTCCCGAGCTGGCGGAGGCTCGGCCGTCCTCGGCCCGGCTCGGCAGTGTTCGGCTTCGGTGGCCTCAGTTTGAAGGTTCAATCCCCCGCTTCGCTGGTCGAGCGCTCGCTCTGGCGCCCTGTTCGACGAGGAACTTCACGTTCAACTCAAAAACTCGATTATTTCAGAGAGGTGTCGTTCAAGTTGGAACTCGCGCATATTAATTTGTTTTTAAAAATGGGATAATTAAAAGGCGAGTCAACGAACCTTGGGGCTTGCCAGCTTTAAATAATTTTTCACATTCTGCAGCACTGGGCAGGAATAAATCATCAGTATTTCGTCATGCGCAGTAGAAATGAAACAAAAGAAACGTGAATGATCAGTGAATGTGAATAAATTGATGTTATTTAAATTATAGGTAACGGCAAAGCGGAGGCGAACCTCGAATGAGGTGAACCTGAATCCAAATTCAGTAGGTATATTATATTTCGAGTACAAAGACCAAGATGCCACAAGTTCAGTCAATGATGTTCTTTGAGTAAACTGGGTTTCGTGCACTTGATGTTCATAAATTAATATATGACTTCTGCTGTGGAAAGGATTTAGCTCCATGCAACAATAGCAGCTCCACTCAGACCAAGATCCTGATATCAGTTCATAGCTCAAGCATACGTAAAGAACCCACAGCAAATTCAGGATTTTATGTGATACTTTCAACCTTTTCTCAGTCAAACAGTAGCGTGAGATGTAAGATAGCTATCTTTTAAAGGCAGGGGCATTACATCTATTATAAGCATAATAAGATTTCATTTAAAATCAGAAAAATTCCTAGAAAGTTGGACCAATCAAATTCGTTATAAGTTATGCAACGTTTAGCAAAATTGTTTGGTTTTATAAACACGTCTCCTACATGGTTGCCTCCCAAACCAATGCATTCGTCAAACTTTACATTAAATTACCTAGCCTAATTACCTAGCCAAAATTGTCTCAGCGTCTGTCAAGTGTGGCAATTTGTTAGGAACCTATCTTTTGAAGTAACGGACTATTGGTGGGGTGGGTCAACACTCATCAATCACAGGATCTGGTGCACATCCTTTGAAGATTTCGCGATATAGAACAGAATAATTGATGAGCCATCCTTTCATCGTTTTAAGGAACTCCCCGTAGACTGATTACTGCTTGTTGTCTTTTCCTGTCTCTCAGTTCAGATCTGATTTCGATTTTCAGACAGAAATGAGATACGCAGAACGAATGACGCGATCTGCCCATCATGACGTAATTGAAGCATATAAGGCGAGGACCGTCGCCGGTAATACGATTTCTCGGTTATTAGTTATCAGAGAAGCCTAAAATGTGTCCTAGAGTCCTTCGGACGAACCCGTTCCGATTCCGCTGACCCTCCTACAAAATTATCTTGATCCGTTATCTCTTTCCTAGACCAGTGGAATAGAAAGTTGATACCGAACTCCTGTCAGATGGAGATGAATTGGTAAAAATAACTGTGGACACGTACGCACTGATCAAGTACTTCAGATAAATGATTTTCGTTGTTCTCGTCGAGTCTCAGCGTTGATGGGAACACAATTTGTGCACCATTTAATGGGTAATGAGAAGATCTGTCTGAGGAATACATTTTCGTTTTTATATTCGTATAAACAAAATTGTTAATCCATTTGACAAGCCACCCAGGCAGTGTGAGAGAACGATAGTAAACTTGAAACTGATCTCTTTCACGGAATCAGTGTTGTACCATCCGTATCAATGTTTGACGTGGAAATGATAAGCTTGAAGATACCGTTGTCTGAATATCAATAGGGAATTTACTACGAGACGACGCGACACTCCGGATGAGCGAGTGTACGACAAATGACGTAGGCGGCGTTATCAGCATTTATCAATTTACCGAGCTACTTTTCAATTTACTGAGCCGCAACTTTTTCGGTCTCCCCGTCCCACCTCGTCTTTGGGGAACGCGTACGTTGAATGCAACGAGAGGGAAATTGAATGGGAGACCCCCGCCTGCCTGTTTGAATGGGAAGCGAAAACGACAACAAACGAGGAGATGACTATCGGAAATTGTGGGCTCTCGCCGTAGTCACCTGTGTGTGCTTGCGAGGCTACGCAGCAGCAGGCGGGAAACCTTACAATCCCGTCAGATGACGATAAGAGTCATTCAAGCGGCGTTCAAGTGACCCAGACGAGAGTTGACGGCCAGTCGGTCATCAGCCGAATTGTTGAAGCTCCAATAAGTGTTGTGAGTACGGTGGTCATTACCCTTGAGGGGCCGGACTGAGGGGATGAGTCATATGACGGGAGGTGCCGGCGATGGGCAATAAGCCAGAGAAAAGTAAAAGTAACAACAGCATCAAAACAGGTTGACCGTCACCTCGAGTTTCGAACCGAATCAGATCCGAGCAATCATTCATTATTTGACTTCTGTTAACAACAGCTGGATATGAATGTTTGTGGAAATTAACAATACAGATGTAGCTAAACTACCTTGAAGCTACTTGACAACACAAAACTAGGGGTTCCCAGGGTGCACAATTAGGCCCAATAATGAATTCCACATTCTCCACTCCCTCCTTTTGGTCGGTTAGGGCCCTCCAATTGACCCTAAAATATAATCAGTACATGAAGTCTAGATCATAACGCTGCAAATTCCTTCACAATGGTTGATAACTCCTTGGAACAGGAGAATGAGGAAAACAGTGATTCTAAACACCATTCTAATCAATGCAGCGTTCAATATTTTGTGGGAAAATGACACTCCATACGGCTAGGTAATTAAAAATCTCGAAAACCCACTTTTGAAATAGGTCAATAGGTATCAATTATGACCCATACCTACCCCAGGGGTCACCAATCGGTCGGGGACCCGTCTCAATGGATCCAGCGTCCAAAATCAAGTGGAAAATGATACCCCACACGCCAAGATACCCAAAAATCTCAAATTTTTCCTAGCTACCTATTTTCGAAATAGGTAGCTAGGTGCCCATTTGCCCAAATACTTACCTCCTGTAGACACCAATCGGTTCTGGACCCATCTCAATGGATTCAGCGTTTAAAATTGAGTGGAGGATGATTGGGCTGATGAGTTTGATGAGACCATCTAGAGCCAGAATGATGTCCCTGACCAAAATGTATGATTTCTTGTATGATTTTTCTACTACCGGAAATGGCGTGGGGGGCGGACGGACATTTCATTATGTGGTCTAGACATCAAGAAACCATTATGCTTATGTTAAACTGTCAGTACTATATGTACTGCCATATTTTGAGGTCAATCGGGGAGTGTGACCTCTGGCATGATTTACTAGGTTGATTATTTAATGAATAACCAACGAAAAGCCATTACAGCTCACAGAGAAAAGTTGGAGAACCATTTTGATACTGCCATCTGCCATGATATTGTAACGATTTATATTCTTGGTAAATAATTTATTACAATTGTTCACTTGAGTACATACACTGTTCACATTCGCGCACTTACACAATGACAGAATCACAATACACGATTGTAACGCGGTTGTCGCACTATTTATAACGCGGCACGGCACAATTTATAACCCGAAGCGTCTATATCCGGACTCCAAAATTGAACTGAACTGCGTGGCGTTTCTGGGCCCGTTTTATACCTGCTGCCTCTCGGTCGAGTACCTTCCAGAATGTTGTGTTGTCTCGAACGAACGGGGAAGTTCCGGAATGTTCGAGACCCTTAATCCTCCACAGGTCGTTGACCTTGCGACGCCAGCAGCCCATTTGACCGGCGCAGGTGCGAGCTCGCAACAATATATGACGAGCGCAAGCAAAGACCTAAAGAACTAGCCATAATGCACTACTAAAACAGGGGGAGGGTTGGTGTGGTGTGGGCTTACATAGGTACTGAACGTCAAGCGTGCTATCAGTTTTGAGTTCAAAACTCAAACAACGGTCGCAGATCGGAGAAACCCCAAAACCAGTTCGGTATTTCGAGTGGCCATTTTTCATAACTGAGGAGTTCCGTACAGTTCAAACTTCATGTACTCCTTCCCCCTACATATGTATTTCTATTTATTATTAAAATCTCCACAATAACTCGAACTCCAGGAACCTCGCACCTCAAAATGATGGATTTTCTTCGCCTATTTCCGTCATCATGAGCCACAAAGGAGGAAGTAGGTTTTGAACTGGATCCGTGAAAAATGGCGGTCGTTCATATCATAAGCAAAACGGTGCGAACGTGCTCGTTTGAGCTGATCCAGTGCTGGCAGGAGCAAACGGTGACTTGTTTTAAGTTGTGTTTACGAAATGCGCACGTTCGGCCGCACTCGCTATCTTCGTAGGTCTATCGCGTCCCGCTTTTCTTTTCTCCTGCAAGCTGAACGAGAAAAACCTTTGGATCGCAACGAATCGAATATTGTATAATATTTTAATATTCAAGTATTGCTGTTCGTGAAAAGTGAGCTCGCTGTTAGAAAATGACCGCTGATGAGCATTCAAAGAATATGTCCGCTTATTGGCCGTGCAACCTGAAATCAGTTTAAATAATTTATTGATTCAGGTTTTCACCCTTACAAAACAGTCGAGCCTAAACCAAAGGAACTTCATTTTACTAACCTGCATCTTTCGTTACCTAATAAAAATTCAATGACTCTCATTTTTCATCGGTTAAACTTCTGCTGCCGAGTTATTTCAGCCGAATTCCAACTAAGTCCGTCCGTTCTGTCACATGAAAATCTAATAGTACCGTCATGTTTTTACTTAGATAGGTAACCGCAGCATCTTTTTGCCATATTTTGGATATCCGCAGCGAATTATTCCTTAAATAGTCAACCTATTTGATTTTGGTTGGTTATTCCTAGAATAATCAACCTATGTTTTCATGATAATGGTCAACCTCTCCGATTCGGCTCAAAATTTTTTTCTGGACGTTTCATGATGTCCTGATCAAAAAAGGTCAATGTCCGTCCGCCGTACGCCGTCCGCCGTCCATTGTCCACGCGGTTTTTGGTAGTAGAAAATGTTCTAAAAATCTGAAATTTGGGTCAGGGGTCTGTTCCCAGCCGAGATGGGTCCTCGAAACTTTTCAGCCCGATCGGACCAAATTTGGAGGGGTAGGGGTTTTTTGAAAAATGGATTTTCGAGATTTTGGGTGATTTAGGCGAGTGGGGTGTCATTTTCCACTAAATTTTGGACGCTGAATCCAATAAAATGGGTCTCAGAACAATTGGCACCCACTGAAAGAAGTAATGGGTCAAATTGGGTATTTATTACCCATTTTGAATATGTGTTTTCGGGATTTCTGCTACTTAGGCGAGTAGGGTGTCATTTTCCACTAAATTTTGGACGCTGAATCCAATAAAATGGGTCCCAGAACAATTGGCACCCACTGGAAGAAGTTATGGGTCAAATTGGTTATTTATTACCCAATTTTATTATGTGTTTTCGGGATTTCTGCTACCTAGGCGTGTGGGGTATCATTTTCCACTAAATTTTGGACGCTGAATTCAATGATGTGTGTCCCAGAACGATTGGCACCCACCGGAAGAAGTTATGGGTCAAAATGGGTATGTATCCACCCATTTTGTATGTGTCAGGATTTCTGGTGCCTAGGCGTGTGGGGTATCATATTCCACTAAATTTTGGACCCTGAATCGATTGGAATGGGTCTGAGACCCGCCACACCCACTGTTTCCCCCATTCGAGGAATAACCAACCCGTGTGTAAGAATTTGCAGATTTTTTAGATTGGGCCCATGATGTGACAGTACACGTTTCATGATGTCTAGATCAAAACGCTGCAAATTCGTTCACAGGAGTTATTCCTCGGACTAGCAGCATGGAGACTCATTTGAATCGATTCAGCGTCCAATATTTAGTGGAAAATGATACCTCACACGCCTAGGTACCACAAATCTCAAATATACAGATTCGAAATAGGTAGGTAGATACCCATTTTGACTCATAACCTCTTCTGGTGGGCGTCAATCATTCCGGGACCAGTCTAATTGGATTCAGCGTCCAAAAAATAGTCGAAAATGATACCCCACACGCCAAGATCGCCGAAAATCTCGAAAAAAATTTCGAAATAGGTACACTTTTGAACCTACGCATTTGAAACCCCCCTCCCCCTCCCTTCCTCAATTTGGTCCGATTGGGCTGGAAAGTTTTGAGGACCAACTAGAGCCGGACTCGGCACTGCTAAAATTTCAGATTTTTAGACAATATTCCACTACCAAAATCGGCGTGGACTGAGGACGGACTTTTTTTTCCTTCAAACACTTTTATTGCACCAAATAAGCTGACGGACATGTGCTCATTTTGATCTAGACACCTTGAAACGACCAGACATTTTTCTTGGGCCGAATTGGAGAGATTGACTTTTGCATGAAAACATACTCGTGAAGGTGAAATTCAGTCCTCCGTCTCTAGTTCTTGAAGCTTTTCAGCCCTGTAGCAACTATAGCTATGTGGTATATATGTGTTTTTTGAAACTTGATTTTCGGTTTTTTTTGGGATTCAGGCATGTGAGTATCGTTTTCCACTACATTTTGGACGCTGGATCGACTGGAATGAGTTTGAGACACTAGTCAGGGGGCCCCTCTAACTGTTTTCCCATACTCTTGCTCCGAGGAATAATGAACCATTGTGGATAAATTTGCAGCGTTTTTTCAAGATTCTCGCCCATGATATCTTCCCCCCTCTGTGAAATAAAAGTGAAAAAAGCCGTACTAATTCTTCATTGCTAAAGCAATAGATTTTGCAATAAGTTGAGTTGAATAAAAAAAGAAATTAAGTAAGTTAGTTAATTACATAGACATAGCAACTCACTGAAAGACCACATTTAGACCTCCCCCCCTTCCCCCAGTTGTTTTTGTGCTATTGAACTTCAAACTGTCAAACAGAATTGCCGAAGTTCTCCAACAACCACACACGACCTGTCCCAATGTCGCCGTCTCGGCGCTAACGTGAAAAGGCTCGGGCTGTCAGCCGGTTTGAAATTCACTCACAACCATCGGGCGTTAACCGCCTTCCGTCAATATTTACTCCTCGTCTCGACAACAAACTCGACTCACCTGTTGGAAAATGGGCGTATATTTTCCCTTTCGTTTTTTTTTCTGGGTGATTATTTTGAATGCCTTGCTGTAAGACGAGTTCCGTTCAGATTTGTCGGTCTCTTTGCGGATATTTAACGGCGCATTTGCGAATCAAGTCAGAAGAGCCTGGAAGCGCAAAATATACCACATGTCTCCACTATGAGAGTGCCACCAAACGTATGCTAGATGTCCTAAGGCTAAGGTCATCAACCCGCGGCCCTCGGGCCGCATGCGGCCCGCCAGCTAATTTCCTGCGGCCCGTGGCATGGGATTTAGCGACAGACCTAGAAAATTCATTAAAAGAACGTGCGTCGTAGTTCATATATACTATTCTGTTTCACTTGATGAAAGCACAGATATAACCGATACTGCTCAATTAGCTATATTTATTCGGGGCATTGATAATAACTTTATCATCACCGAAGAGATGGCTGCTCTTTTTCCGATGAAAGGAACTACAAAAGTATGTGATATATATGAGTGCTTGATGACAGTACTAAAATGATATAATTTAGAATTGACAAACCTTTCTGCAGTTGTAACAGACGGTGCACCATCCATGGTAGGAAAAAATGAAGGGCTCATGGAGTTGTTAAAAAAACAGAAGAAAGATCTTCCTTTGATGCATTACCATTGTATCATTTATCAACAAAATCTTTGTGCTAAATCCACAAATATTGATGAGGTGATGAAAGTGGTCGTAAGCACTGTGAACTTCATTAAATCACGTGGCCTTAACCACAGAGAATTCCAAAATTTTTTACGCGAAATTAATGCGGAATATGGAGATGTCACGTATTTTTCCGATGTTCGTTGGCTGAGCAGAGGCAAAATGCTTAAACGCGTTTTTGAACTCAAGACGGAAATAGCCTCTTTCATGGAAACCAAAGGAAAACAAGTTCCTCAATTTAGTGACCCCGACTGGCTATGCGACTTTGCATTTCTAACGGACATCACGCTGCACCTCAATGACGTGAACACCAAACTACAAGGAAAAGAAAATCTCATCAACAACCTACTGAACACTGTGAAGGCATTTGAGCTTAAACTGGATTTATGAAAAAAAACAGTTGTTGAAAAAAGAGTATGTGCACTTTCCTCATCTGAAGAGCTGCGAATGTACAGATGTGGATAAATACGTTGAAGCAGTAGATTTACTCAAAAATGAGTTTCAATCGAGGTTTTCTGACTTTAGAGAAAGTGAAAAATACATAAGCCCTTTGCACGACCATTCGGTGTATCCGTTGAAGACATGCCGGAAAATTTTCAGATGGAGCTTATAGATTTGCAGTGTAATATGGAATTGAAAGACAAATTCGACGTGGGCGTTTTTGATTTCTATGCAAAATATGTCGATCACAACTCGTTTCCTGAAATCCAAAAAAACGCAAAGAAAATGATGTCATTGTTTGGGAGCACATATGTGTGTGAGCAGCTATTTTCTCGTATGAAGTATGTGAAATCGACAACAAGGTCTAGAATTACAGATGCACATCTGGAAGGTCGTCTGCGGGTTGCAACCACAAAAATGAAAACAAATATTGACACACTTGTAAAAAATAAACAGTGTCAAAAATCACATTGATTGACTTTAATTAACAAATAAATATTATTGAAATTATGTATGTCTTTTACTTTATTGGTAAGGTGGTAAAGTATCGTGAAAAGTTGTGGCCCTTCGGACGATGTGAAATCGATGTTTGGCCCTTGCACTAAAAAAGGTTGAAGACCCATGTCCTAAGGATTCCTGTTGATGTAATATCCAGCGCTCAATTTAATAAAATGGCTGATTGCGTTTTTTGATGCATTTGAGATATACTGCCTTGAAGGCTCCAATGCAAGTGATCAAGTGATGCATCTCGTACTGTAAACCTATTCGGATGTATCACTCTTTTAGACGTATTTTCCTTGGATTGCAAATTTTTTAGTCTTTAACCGACATGATTATTGTAATTGAACGCTGAATACAATACAAATATAAGTATAATACAATACTCTAGTGACCTCGGATACAAAATTCACATTGCAACCAACTTGCCTGTGTGGACAAAATAGCTGGTAAATACTAACGGAATTGAGTTACTATTTTTCATTGACAGGATTTCTATGCAATTTCCCTTGTTGTAAATCTCCTTTCTCTCTCAAGGGAATGCAATCTAATAAATAAGAATATCATCTTTCCTGATCGCTTCGGATCCTACTTCAAATACAGGAACTGGTCTTCTCTCAGCAATCCCTTGAAGTGTGCTGCAGCTCTGATGTCCAATCATCTCGATACCGAATTCCGTTACGAATTGTTTCTAGCAGTTCCCAGTTACTTGGTTACCTCCTGTGATCCCGGGTGAGTCCCGTCGGATTGTGCGCAGTCGAGTTCGATTCGCTCGCTCCTTCCGCCTCCAGTTCCAGTGAAACCCACTCGAGCTCGCAGAATCGATCAAAAGCCGTTGAACTTGGTAGGAGATCTGATTAACTATTAATTTACACAGTTCTGACGGTCAAATCCTCATTATTTGTTCGAAGAGTCGGCGCAAATGAATTATCTCAATCGATTGTAACCCTGGAACAATAAATCAACCTACGAGACTGCATGATTGCAATGACGAGTGGTTCATCGAAAGACGCAGGTGAGTTCAGTAGGTGTTTTGAAAGAGCGAGGGTGTTTTGAAGCTAGAATAGAGAGCCGAAGGAGAGCAGGGCGATGGCAGGACAACTTGCCTGATACGACGAATGGAGGGAGGAGGGGGGTCCTTGGGCCACATACCCCTCCCTAGTCCAGTCGGCCCCAGACTTTCTTATTCTTGGCCCAACATCCTTGGCACCCTTCCACGGACAATCACCCAACTTATTTACCTCCGCTTCACTTATAGACTCCTACTCATCACTCCCCCTCATTATCATGCAAGAATTTCTCAACAAGTAGGGTGGTTTTAGGGTTACAGCATAATTCGCGCGATTGACAACTACTCCTGTTATCAGGGATATTGGAAAAGGACATACCGTTCGTCGTGAACGCAATGATAATTGTCTCTGTATATGGCACCAAGGAATAACGTGGAAAATCGAACATGACAATTTTCCCTCTATGTAATATAGACCAGTGAGAAACAGTAATCCAAATATTCTCCTCAGTAGATGTCGACCACTCGAAAACGAATCAATTTAGCATCCTAGCTTTCTGGCACAAGATATGGTTTTTAGGCATTATACAAGTTTTACAAGGATGTTCTTAAATGACCTACTCGTGAGATTGTAGGACTTATTATGATTCAGAGTTCCGGGGAAATGAACTAGAAATAGGTTATCGAGTTCATGTAGACACATTAGTTGGTATATTATTTGAGAGTAGTAATAAAGGGGGGTAGTGCAGTTAAAATTATAATAATATTCTTATATAAGGAAGAAGTGTGTAGGTATATTTGAACATTACTTGCTGCTCTGATGGAATTCATCAGCTTTGTTGCACAGGTCATTGTAACCTAAATAGACAAATACTCTTAACTTGACATGGTTATAGCCAAAATTCTCGTTCGTTAAATAAATAAATTGGGAGATAGAAAGCGACGACTGTATTAATTTCAGCCTGCCTCAATTCTGGAGATCCTGCTGTCTGTGGACCGCTGTGTTGTTTGATGGGAAGTTTCAAGTTTTCATTCGAGTTTCAATCCCCGTTGGTGATGGTGAGGAACATATTAGCAGTATTCACTAGAGTATCCATACCAATGTTTATTATCATTTTGTACAGACGCATTATTGAAAGAAAATGATATTAATAGAGGAACATGTTCTTTGCTACTCTCCCCTTCATTATTCAGGATTTACTATTTACTATTGTGTTTGTGATGGAGGGAGGACAGTCGTAGGATAAGCGGATAAACTTTTCAGCTAGACATATATTATAAGATTGTACTGCTCAGCAATATACAATTTGAGAGGTCTTAATAGGCCTTCAAAGATGCGTTGGATGGTGCGAATTCCCCTCAGTTTCTCCATTATTGACAATTAAACGCCTATAATAGAGATGTATGACTATTTGGACATGAAAATATTGAAGTAAAATCATATGAAAAGCCTAACCGAGCACTAAAACAATCCCCGACTAATAAAAGTAGATAATTGGATTATTATGCCATTAAACGAAACTATTCGAGTACTGGTAGCTGCTTCGAGTGTAATCCACTCATGAGCAATCTTATGAATAGGAATCAAAATCGATGTGACTCCAAGACGACTAAATAAGGGAAGAATTATTTCAAACCGACCAGGATTAATATTTGGTTCCGAAATCTGCGGAGCAAATCATAATTTCATGCTAATTTTCACTGAAAGGGTATCTATAAACCAATTGCTTATATGAATCCACCCCAATTCATGAAGTGGGTGAAAGAAGGCACTAGTTTTAATAAACAATATATGGTGATTCTCATATACTGTTAGTGAAAAAGTTAGTTGAAAGAAATCAACGTTTGAACTTGTCTAATTAGAATGATAAAAATTAATACTTTTAAATACATCAAATATCTTCTGTTCGGTGATCATAAATATTTATACCGTTTGCTATGAAGTATATTACATGAGTAATACACATATATGGTGGATCTAGTACTTCAAGGAGTTTTCGCGGAGGAACAACTCCTTGAGCTAACTTCCCGCAGTAAGACAAACTCTGATATTCTCTTAGTCTTTTAATTCATAACCTGATGGTTTTAAGCTATATGATGGCTCAAAGTCCAGATTTTCAAGAAATTGCCAATTTCTGATTTACATATATTTGGTTCTCGTGGGCCTGAAAAATCTACGATGGCATTGAAGTAAAACACTGCAAATTCATTCACATGGGTTGGTTATTACTCGTAGGAGCATGTGGACTCATTTCAATCAATTCAGTGTCCACAATTTAGTAGAAAACGATAGCCCGAACGCCTAGGTACCAGAAATTTCAAAAACACAATCGAAATAGATAGGTAGATACCCATTTTGACCCATAAACTTTTTCGGTGGGCGCCAATCGTTCCGAGTACCATCTCATTGTATTCAGCGACCACAATTTAGTCGAAAATAATTCTCACATGCCTAGATTGCCGAAAATCTCGAAAATCCATTTTTCAAAATACACATTTTGACTACGGTCGGGCTGAAAAGTTTGGAGGACTTACTAGAGCCTGAAACGGGTCCCTTACTAAAATTTCAAATTTTCAGATAATTTCCTACTACCAACATAGGCGTGGACGGCGTACGGCGGACGGACATTAGCTTATTTTGATCTAGACACCTTGAAACGCCCAGAAAAAATTGTTTGGTCGAATCAAAGAGATTGACTTTTTGCAAGGAATAACCAACCAAAAATACATTTTCACTCGTACCCTTCCCAAATTTGGGCCGAATGGGCCGGAATGATTTGAGGACCAACCAGAGCAGGGATGAGGTCCCTGGCCAAAATTCTCAGACACTCCGCACTCACTGTTTTCCTCTCAAAACTCAACTCAAAATAGTTTGCATTCTTTTGGTTGGTTATTCCTTGAATAATCAACCTATGTTTTCATGATAATGGTCAAACCTCTCCGATTCGGCTCAAAATTTTTTTCTGGACGTTTCGGGATGTCCTGATCAAAAAAGGTCAATGTCCGTCCGCCGTACGCCGTACGCCGTCCGCCGTCCGCCGTCCATTGTCCACGCCGTTTTTGGTAGTAGAAAATTTTCTAAAAATCTGAAATTTGGGTCAGGGGTCTGTTCCCAGCCGAGATGGGTCCTCGAAACTTTTCAACCCGATCGGACCAAATTTGGAGGGGGTAGGGGTTTTTTGAAAAATGGATTTTCGAGATTTTGGGTGATTTAGGCGAGTGTGGTGTCATTTTCCACTAAATTTTGGACGCTGAATCCAATAAAATGGGTCCCAGAACAATTGGCACCCACTTGAAGAAGCAATGGGTCAAATTGGGTATTTATTACCCATTTTGAATATGTGTTTTCGGGATTTCTGCTACCTAGGCGAGTAGGGTGTCATTTTCCACTAAATTTTGGGACGCTGAATCCAATAAAATGGGTCCCAGAACAATTGGCACCCACTTGAAGAAGCAATGGGTCAAATTGGGTATTTATTACCCAATTTGATTATGTGTTTTCGGGATATCTGCTACCTAGGCGTGTGGGGTATCATTTTCCACTAAATTTTGGACCCTGAATCGATTGGAATGGGTCTGGGACCCGCCACACCCACTGTTTCCCCCATTCGAGGAATAACCAACCCGTGTGTAAGAATTTGCAGATTTTTTTGGTTTATTGCCCACTAGGTGATTGGGAATTTTGTGAATAATAACCAACCAAAAATGCGTCTCCGTCCAAAAAACCTACCAGGCATCAAGTGGCGCTTGGTGGGGATGAGCTGACGAGCCTTAATTGTCCCATCAACACGGGACGGGATGAAGGATCGAGATGACCACAGATTGTTAACTCCAGCCGCAGCGCGAGTCCCAGATAAACTTGCACCCCATCACGCGCTCGTGACTAGAGATATGCAAAGAACTCGGCATATCTCATGATCTGTAGGTACAGCCTCTGCCGCTAACGTCCGACGATGAGGCTCCGATCCAATGTCCAATTATCATTCTGTGGCGACAAATACGCAGAGCGTTGCATGATTATAATCGTCCGCTAATAACATACGCTTTCGTACAATGACCAATTAGGCGGTGCCTCGTCGATACAGAGCAATAGTAATGACTTTCCTTTTCCCGCTAGCCACTGAATGGATAAATCATCTCGGTTATTACCACTTATTCCATTCATAATTACCGAACCTCGTCGAAGGTAATCCGAATGGTTTCATTCACAACAATGCGTGCCACAGTAATTACACATCCTTTGACAAATTTCCGGGAAAATTGTCTCTCAATAGCGAAAACAACGTGCGGAGGTCGAGTTAAAACGGATATGAAATCGGATAAATTGAAAAAGCTGATGATTGACGGTCGTACTACAGCCACTTTTGTTAATATCCAGAACATGATTCGAAAACAAGCAACCAAAATTTCCTACAATTTGACAAAAATGTTTCCCTTATCCCTCGTATGAAACAATTAATAACATTTATTTATTAATCCTTGGAGGATGAGTACAGAGTGCCCAAAACGTATAGTAGTAGAAAATGATACTCCACATGCCTTGTATCAAAAATGTCTCACAAATAGAATTTCAAAAAATCTGCAAATCTTACACACGGGTTGGTTATTCCCGAATGGGGGAAACAGTGGGAGTGGCGGGTCCCAGACCCATTCCAATCGATTCAGGGTCCAAAATTTAGTGGAATATGATACCCCACACGCCTAGGCACCAGACTATCCTGACACATACAAAATGGGTGGATACATACCCAATTGACGCATAACTTCTTCCGGTGGGTGCCAATCGTTCCGGACCCACTTCATTGGATAGCGCCCAAGATTTAGCGGAAAATGATACCTCCACACGCCTAGGTCCAGAAATCCTCAAAAACACCATATTCAAAATGGTAATATATACCCAATTTGACCCATAACTTCTTCAGTGGCTGCCGATCGTTCTGGGACCCATTTCATTGGATTCAGCGTCCAAAATTTAGTGGAAAATTGATACCCCCACTTGCCTAGATCGCCCAAAATCTCGAAAATTCATTTTTCAAAAACACATTTGACCCCTACCCGCCTCCAAATTTCGGTCCGATCAGGCTGAAAAGCTTGGAGGACCCATCTCGGCTGGGAACAGACCCCTGACCCAAATTTCAGATTTTTAGAATAATTTTCTACATCCAGAAAACGGCGTGGACAATGGACGGCGACGGCGTACGGCGGACGGACATTGACCTTTTTTGATCAGGATATCATGAAACGTCCAGAAAAAAATTTGAGCCGAATCGGAGAGGTTGACCATTATCATGAAACATAGGTGATTATTCAAGGAATAACCTAACCAAAACGCTGTCTTCACCTCTTCCTTTGAATTTCGGGTAGATTGAGCTGAACAGTTTCAAGGATCTATTAAAGCTATTTCAAATTTGGTCAAAAACCGGCGCGGCAGCATACGACAGACATTTGGGTTTCGATCTTGACATCATGAAACGTATACTGTCAAATTTTGGTGCTAATCGGAGAAGTTCGCTTCTGGCCTGATTCAAGAAATAAACAAGAATAAATAATTGACAATTGTGTTACTACCACTTTTGCTGTCGATATCCAAAGCTTAATCCAGTGTAGATAACATTCAGACAACGGTTGGGTAATATTTTTTTGACAATTTTTCCCTTATCCCTTTTTTGAAAACCAACAAC
>CM034006.1:23476015-23616608 GCA_019603395.1 Cyrtorhinus lividipennis
GAGAGTTACAGAGAAAACAGTGGGTGTGGAATGTGCATGACTCGTGGCAATAGTTGGGTAGGCACCCATTTTGTCCCTGACCAAAATTTCAAATTTTAAGATAACTTTTCTACTACCGAAATGGCGCCACAAACTGTGTTTAAAAATTATTCCAAACACTCTATCATAAGAGACTGATTCAGATTGTCTTCGAACGGATCCTGAAACCAAAACACCAATTTGCTTTCAGAAGCAAACATTCAACCATTGAACAAGATCAACGACTAACCAGTATAACTGATAAAGGTCTTGAAGAGCAGAAAGTATGCTCCTCCATCTTCCTCGACGTCTCATACTCTCGGTTGTAATGCTCTTGGCTGGATACTCTTTGGAAACCGCCCACCGAGTTATGTGTGAGTCCAACGCACTAAAACCTCACCTCCCTTGATCTATGGAGCTCAACCTGGGACAGTTCAGCACATTGCTTCGGGCTGAGTCCAGCCACTTGTTCAAGGCTCAGTCGGTCGCGGTTGCCGTTCTTTCTCCAGGATCATCTCCTCCTTAGGATCACTTCGATACATTTAGCCGCTATGTTTTGCCAGCCGTCATTGTCATCAGTTACTCTGGTGATAATGGCGAATCTTCATCCAGTTGTTCGTTTCCCTCTCCAATTTGGAATACTCAAAGAATGTGCGCTCGGCATCATCTGCTACAATGGGGCAATGCATGTACTTGGGGGCCCTAATTATTCCCATTCTGCGAAGATAATGATACAACAGCCCGTGGCCTGAGAGAAACTGTGTCACATAAAAATTAACCTCCCTGTGATTCCTTTCCAGACATGGAAGGATACTAAGAATGAGGATTCAGTCGACCTTCCCTGGCTCTCTGCTGTCCTTGCTGTATCCTTAATGTTTTTTTTCTGTTGTATAATTCTGCTTTTTGGTATTTCTGCTCTTTTCTCGTATAACTGTTTTCTCTCTGCTGCCAGTATATGGATGGGAATTACCCCTGCCAGTATGAGGAAAGCTGGCTCTGACAATGTTCTATGGGTACTCATAATTCTCAGCGCCCCTTATCGTTGCACAGCCACCATTCGTTTTCGATAGTAGTCAATGCTCATAGCAGACCAGACTTCTTCCCCATACTATTCCATACTTCCTACTGTTACTATTGTTGATGTGACTGTAGGAAGATGAACATGTTGACCTTTATCAGGAAAATGGAAGAGAGGGTGGCCTGTGTGTGTCTGATGGTAAAACATTTCAATCGACCTATCATAGGGGAGTATTAAGTGGGTTACTGACATAAGTAGCCGTTGTTTGCATGGCCCTGGGCTAGAGATGTTTGCCATGAGGTGGTTGAGGGCTGCTCTCTTCTGTGCTGCCCGGTCAGCTGCATTCCTGATATGCTCCCAGGAAGTAATATTAGAATCCAGTGTAACTCCCAGATGCCTATTTGGAACCCAACATGATCAACGCAGAGTGGAGTGTACATAGCCCACTGTTGTATTTCCTCTACTCCAGCGATCTCACTGAAAGTGATGAAAACAGGACAGTGCCTTCACTGATGGCATGGAAATTATGGCTGCGGAGACAACAATCAAGATTCAAAACTCAACAGCTCAATTTCCCAAATTGAAGAATGAACAGCCAAGTGGGGTATTGAAATGAATGAAGCCAAGTCGGTATACGGTGTAGACCTAACCTACATAATGATTACTACCTACGCATTTCATCAACGTGGTGGTTCCATACGCCAATGAAGCAAGGAAGTCGGTATGACGCTCGATGCGAGGCTCAGAAGGAAAGAGTGTGGAAAAGACAGAGGAAGAACTGACACTCAAATTCAGAAAACTGATTTATGAGGAGACATACAGAGTTGTCCGCCCACAACAACCTTTTCGAGCAAGTCCTAATGCCAGTTAGCCCATCTTCAAAGGCTGCAGGATCATTTCAACGACGAGGCATTGACTTCTTGTCGTCAATGATCTCCTCAGAAGGCTTAACACGTTGACTGAAACCCTCCTTTGCTCATAACTTTCCCATAGCGAATTATGAGTCTTGGCATTTTTTAACTGTAATTGACGTTACATTGTTCTTTAGAAGAGTTATTATGTTCGTGAACCACTGATAATATGTGTCCAAAACTAATTTGAATTCTGTACTCACACGTCTGAATCACCTGCACCAGCATGTAGCTTTCCATACTAGGGCGACCGTCCCACACACGTAAGTAGTTCAATCTTTGATCATTCCTATACCTCTATTCCTGTTAATTTCAAAAGATTGGGTAACTCAGACTCATCCTAATCGATTCAGCGTCCGACGTTTAGTGTAAAATGATGCCCCACACGTCTAGGTACAAGAAATCTCAAAAACCCACTTTCAAAATAGGTGAATTTTGAACCCATTTTGACCTCATCCCGCGGGCGCCAATCGTTCCCGGACCCGTCTCATTGGATTCAGCGTTCAAAATTTAGATGAAAATGATGCCCTACACGCCTAGGTATCAGAAATCTCGAAACTTTTCAACCCGATCTGACCAGATTTGGAAGAGGGAGGGAGGATGGGGGTTTCAAAATGTATTTCGAATAATAGGCTGACCAGAATTTCATGTTTTTAGAAAATTTTCTACTTCCAAAATCTGCATGGACTTATTTTGATCTAGGTACCTTGAAACGCCTAGAAAAGACGAAGGAAGAGGTTATGGGTCAAAATGGGCATGTATCTACTTATTTCGAACTTGTGTTTTCGAGATTTCGCGTACCTAGGCGTGTGGGGTATCATTTTTCACTAAATTGTGGACCCTGAATCGATTGGAATGGGTCCGAGACCCGCCACACCCACTGTTTCCATTTTCCCCATGTTGAAGAAATGAGTCTCCATGCGTCTGATCCGAGGAATAACCAACCCGAGTGTAAGAATTTGCAGCGTTTTTTCCCCATTCTCATGTGAGGAAAAATAAACCATTGCAGCGTTGTTCGTTGCAGCGTAACTCGTCGTTGCAGTTTTAGCTGAATTCAAATTCCGTGCAGCGACATTCATGTAATTTTTGCTCGCTCTCGTAGAAAAAAGGCACAAAACAACGCAAATTCGATTAATGGTACCTCTAAGGTAAATTCCCATCTCCTCCTTCGCTAGATCTTCGACTCAAATAGCCCGAGTGTGTGCGAGTGTGAAGGAGTAATTGCACCAACCTTGGCCAACACCGTTACTCCACCGATGGCCTGGTCTCTTGCAAAACATCATGAGAGTGCCGAGTCGCAGAAGAGGTCTGCCCTTCGCCTCATCCGAACGTTCACTTCACTTGAAACTTGTTGACTGCCGAGAGACATCTACGGAATAACCTGAAAATTCTACTGTTTTCGTTGATTTCACGGTATTTCTCTAACTACTACTTGGAAGGCTATAATATCGTCGTCATAATATCGATTATCGGCAGTTTGAACGTGTCCGAACAAATTACTTCCAATAAATTCCGGGTAATAAATTATTTACGAGTAAAGAACACATTGTTAGTAAATAAATGAGTGTTAAAAACATCATAGTTTAAAATAATGTAGACCTGAATAACACATGAACTGATTAGTTCCCAAATAATCCATATACAGGAGATACAATTTTGATATTCGTAACCATGTTCCCGCACTGAAAAATAATTTATTCCGGTAAATTATGTTTCTTCAATGAAGACCACAACATTCGATTACCAAAATCTCTACAAATTTTTACACACGGGTTGGTTATTCCTCGGACCAGGCGCATGGAGATTCATTTCGTCAACATGGGGAAAATGTAAACAGTGGGTGTAAGCAGTGGGGGAAACGGAAACGAAGGAAGAGGCGGGTCCCGGACCCGTTCCAATCGATTGAGGGTGTACAATTTAGTGGAAAATGATACCCCACACGCCTAGGTTACAGAAATCTCGAAAACACGTATTCAAAATGGCTAATAGATACCCATTTTGACACATAACCTCATCCAGAGGGCGGCAATCGAGGGAAAGAATTTAATTTGGAAGAGTTTGGGTTGGTTATTCCTTGAATAATCAACCTATGTTTTCATGCAAAAGGTCAACCTCTCTGATTCGGCCCAAAAATTCTTTCTGGACATTTCAAGGTGTCTAGATCAAAATTAGCAAATGTCCGTCCGCCGTCCACGCCGACTTTTGGAGTAGAAATTATTCAAAAAAATCTGAAATTTTGGTCAGGGGTCCGTTCATGGCTGTAGTTGGACCTCGAAACTTTTCAACCCGATTGGACGAAATTTGGGTGGGGTAGATTCAAAATGTGAATATTGAAATATTGATTTTTGAGATTTTTTCCAATCGAGGTGTGTGGGTTATCATTTTCCACTAAATTCTGGACGCTGAGTCCAATGAGATGGGTCTCAGAACGATTGGCACCCACTGGAAGATGTAATGGGTCAAAATGGGTATCTGTTACCCATTTTGACCATGGGTTTTCGAGATTTCTGGTACCTAGGCGTGTGGGTTATGATTTTCCACTAACTTTCTGACGCTGAATCCAATGAGACGAGTCTCGGAACGATTGGTGGCCTCCGGATGAGGCTATGGGTCAAAATGGGTGCCTATCTACCCATTTCGAATGTGTATTTTCCAGATTTCTGGTAACTAGACGTGTGGAGGAGTATCATTTTCTACTAAATTTTGAACACTGAATCCAATTAAATGAATCCCGAAATTATTGGTGCCCTCAGGATGCGGTTACGAGTCGAAATGGGTACCAATGTACCCATTTCGAATGTCTATTTCGAGATCTTTGGTACCTAGGCGTGTGGGGTACCATTTTCCACTAAATTTTGAACCCTGAATCGATTGGAATGGGTCCGAGACCCTCCACACTCACCGTTTTCCCTGAAATGAATCTCCATGCGCCTGGTCTGAGGTTTATATTAGTCTTCATGCACCTGGTCCGAGAAATAACCAACCCGTGTGTAAGAATTTGCAGTATTTTGATCTAGACATCATGAGACTGTCAAACATTTTTAAGCCAATCGAAGATGCTGACCTCTGGCATGATTATAGTGGTTGATTATTCAAGGAAATCCATGATGATGAATAAAATTAATATCAGTGAATCATAATATACACTAGAACAACAAGGTTTTTTCAAAACTCCTCGGGGGCGTTGTCGTTCGCGGTGTTTGGCGAGTTGTTTATCTCATTCCAAAATGCCTTCTCAATGCATCAGAGGTGTACTGAAGCAATTTCATACTATGACTTTCGATTTTGGCTGGTTATCCCTTGAATAATCAACCTACGAGTATGTTTTCATGCAAAATGTCTCTCCGATTCGGCCCAAAAATTTTTTTGTGAGTTTCAAGGTGCCTAGATCGAAATAAGAAATATCCGTCTGCCAATGTGCAATTCGAAAAATGGATTTTCGGGATTTTCGGCGATCCCCAGATACATTCCTAAGTGTAGTGTATCATATATAGCCGTACCCCGTACGCCGTACGCTGTCCCCCGTACGCTCCCGGCCTAGGACGGTCCTCGAAACTTTTCAGCCCGATCGGACCAAATTTGGGCGGGGTAGGGTTCAAAATGTGTTTTTTGAAAAATGGATTTTCGAGTTTTTGGGTGATCTAGGCGAGTGGGGTATCATTTTCCACTAAATTTTGGACGCTGAATCCAATGAAATGGGTCGCAGAACGATTGGCACCTACTAGAAGAGGTTATGGGTCAAATTGGGTATGTTACCCATTTTGAATATGTATTTTCGAGATTTCTGGTACCTAGACGTGTGGGGTATCATCTTCCACTAAATCATGGACGCTGAATCCAATGAAATGGGTCCCAGAACGATTGGCATTCACTGGAAGAAGTTATGGGTCAAATTGGGGATATATTACCCATTTTGAATATGTGTTTTCGAGATTTCTGGTAGGTACCTAGGCGTGTGGGGTATCGTTTTTCACTAAATTGGAATGGGTCTGGGACCCGCCGCACCCACTGTTTTCCCCATTTCCTCCATGTTGAAGAAATGAGTCTCCTTGCGCCTGGTCCGAGGAATAACCAACCCGTGTGTAAGAATTTGCAGCGTTTTTTATGTTTGGACTAATTTTAAAATTACGAGTATAATTAATAAAATAATAATAATAATAATTTTCAAACTGATTCAATTAAACTGGTGTAAAAATAGTTTTTTTTAGCCTCACTCGGCTCTAGTCCGTGTTATCATTTAGGTGGGAACAATCAAACAGCATTCTTCCGATTCCCCTCTTTTTCGCTATTGTGCCTGATCGTGAATGCTTTGCCCCGCCATGAACTCGGGCTCAGTGGATGCCCAGGATAAGCCCATGCACGTCAAGCATTTATCAGCCTGTGCGTATTACAGGGTCCTTCAAGTCCAGACAGCCACGAATGCGATGCTGTGCCGACAGGTCAATTGGGCGGTGGATGAACCGGTTCCGCCTTCTAAAATCACATGCTTCCCTGGTGTCCGATATTATTCGTGTAGGTGTAGTAAGGGATGCCCCCGCCCCTCTTGCGCTTTCGAGCTTATGAATGAAAGATACGACCACAACCAACAGACATTTGTAAGAGATTAGTCTCGTAGAGGCGGTTCCTGTTTGAGTCGCGGGGCGAGGGGAGTGCGACTACAAAAGGCCCCTTCAGTGTGGGCCAAGTTGACCCGGGTTAGGGTTGTTTATCGTCGGTTACCTTCGCTTTTATGACGTCATTGAATCGCCCTGCAGGCGTCGTTGCTTTTCAATCTGACGTCATAAGGGCTCGGAAACGCGATTAGATCGTCCCATTAGAAATCCGACACCGGGGTAAAGACCGGGTTTTCTGTCCAGGCGTCCCATCCCTACCGTTGATTTCCTTCCATAGTCCATTCCATTTCCAATGACCGACGGAGCAGTGGATTTTGTTGCCCCTTCGCCAAAGAGTGGACTGAATTGGGTGTAGTCAGCATGGCGCGGGAACCAACTACCCTTAAAATGTACGAATATTCATGCATTTTAGAAGTGTTCACCTTCTACATGAAATAAATAAAATACTTAGTTATTTTACCTGCGTTCATTTTCTTTACCAGACTACTAAATCTCGAAAACCAACTTTCTAGAAAAATAAGTAGATACCCGGACGGACGTTTCGGTCTTTTGATCTAGACATCATGAAACATGTCAAATTTCAAATGTCAAATTTTGGGGCCATTCGGGAAGTTTGACCTCTGGCATGAAAACATAATACTTCTATAATCAACCAAAACGATGTTTTGTCCTAGGAAGAGGCTCCTGGCCATCGGACGGAAAATTCGTTGAATCTAATGGAGAATAATACATCTAATGAGAATAACGTACCAGCTGAAGCGTTACGGTATTAAGAGCAATTTAAGCGTCCAAATGAAAGGACATAAACACTCACTGCGGAACCTTGTCGGGTGTATTCCGCTAAGATATAGGGTTAAAAAAAAAGATCATGCGTTTAATAACCGCTAATCGAGAGTTAGTGATCATTGGCAATCTCTTTTTCCCCGTTTTGTTCCGAGGCAGTTAAAAATACACGAAGAATGTGCGTACGACCACTTGACACGGATAATTGTGCGTGAAACGTTCAGACCTAACGGGCATGCAACCTGTTGTAAAAGAGGTGGGTCCGAATAGACCACGATAAACCGTGGGCCGCGCAAAGAGCAGAAATCGACATCCAGGGCTGGTATACCTTCTCGATGCGGTCCTCGGCCTTCTAGATAGAGGCGGAGGAAGGTTGTCCTGTTTAGCGGGGGTGGGGACGGGAACCGGTTTACCCTTTGCGTGAGAACGCCGGTTGTAAGTTCTCAACATTTGTCATCGCCTTTGCTTCATCTTATAACAATGTGGGATGTAGTTTTTGTAACTGAAAATCTGTAACCTTCAGACGTTAGCAGGTGAAGAAAAATTCGCTAACGTTCATTAACGTTCTCTAAATTTTATCGCTTAGACATCAATGTTACTTGATACCATCCTGCCCTGATTTTCGATGAAGTATTCCTTCTATGTATTTCCATCTGCACACGTTACCCACGAATTTCGTGTGTCAATTCTACAACTAATTTTGACGAAATGTGCATCTCAGAAAGGTTTTTTTAAACATTGGTTTAATTTGCTTTTACGAATTTGTCGAGGTTCCGAGCTTAACAGACTATATTCCTCCTAACTTTCTTAATTATTATGATGATTCAATTGTTATCATACCGCGTGAAATTGCATTGAACGTTCATTTCCCCGATTATTATAAGGCACCATTTTCAGCAGGCACTCGTTTGCATACATGTGCCCAAAATCTTCGTTTTTCTACAATAGCCAGATCTCCCTTATAAAAATCCTTTAAAATTATCTAAGTAAAAAAAAAAAAAAAAAAAAATCCACGGACTTGGAGCATGGAGAAAATGGGGGAAAATAGTGAGTACGTAGTGTTCCGGAATTATGCCAATCGATTCTGCGTCCAAATTTAGTAAAAAATCATAGCCCACACGCTTAGGTACCAGGTAACCTCTGTGGGTGCCAATCGTTTGTTTGGAGTGGTGGTGTTTCAAAAATGTGTTTTCGAGATTTTAGGTAATGTACAACATCTAGACCTATATATATAATATGTATTGGCGCCAACTGGAGGAGGTTTTGGGTCGACATAGGTACCTACCAACCGGTTTTGAATATGGGATTTTGAGATTTTTGGGCACCTAGGTGAGTGGGGTATCATTTTGCACTGAATCTGCTGAAATGTGTTCGGGACACTCCCCACTACTGTAGGGTCCTGGTCCGATGAAAACCAACCCCTGTGAAAGGCTGCGTATTTTCTTCTAGAAATCACCATGCGTCCAGGAAAAAATGATGGGGCTGTTCAGAGATGGTCTATCCTTAACCCCCCCCCCCCCCCCCCCCACACACATGCCCTTTGGCATGAAAAAAAAAAAAAAAAAGTTTTCGAGATCTTTTTGGACCAAGGCGTGTGGTGTATTGTTTCCCACATGTTTGGATGAGTCCTGGACACTCACTAACTGTTTTCCCCATACTCTTGGTCCTCGGAGTAAACTGTACAATTATTTGCAGCGTTTAGGATAGTCGGGCATTGAAGAAGTGCCCAACGTACCAGTGGTTTTTGATTTACATTAGAGACAGGATCTGACTTTGTAAATGATACGTTTGGTTTAGTGTGTAACACCCTTAACTCGGGGAGACGTTTTGAGGCAAAAACGCAGATTATTTTAGTTGGTTATTCCTTGAATAATCAACCAATGTTTTCATGCAAAAGGCCAACCTCTCCGATTCGGCTCAACTTTTTTTTCTGGGCGTTTTAAGGTGTCTAGATCAAAAAAACCAAAAAATCTGAAATTTGGGTCAGTCGTCTATTCCCGGCCTAGGACGGTCCTCGAAACTTTTCAGCCCAATCGGACAAAAGTTGGGCGGGGTAGGGGTCAAAATGTGATTTAGGCGAGTGGGGTATCATTTTCCACTAAATTTTGGACGCTGAATCCAATGAAGTGAGTCACAGAACGATTGGCACCCATTAGAAGAAGGTATGGGTCAAATTTGGTATTTTATACCCATTTTACATTTACATTTTTTACATTTTACATTTACATTTCAAAATTTTTGAATATGTGTTTTCTGGATTTCTGGTACCTAGGCGTGTGGGGTATCATTTTCCACTAAATTCTGGACGCTGATTCCAATGTAACGGGTCCCGGAACGATTGGTGCCCTCTGGATGAGGTTATGGGTTAGAATGGGTACCTATCTACCCATTTCGAATGTGCATTTTCGAGATTTCTGTAACCTAGGCGTGTGGGGTATCATTTTCCACTAAATTTTGGACCCTCATACGATTGGAATGGGTCCGGGACCCGCCTCTTCCTTCGTTTCCGTTTCCCCCATGTTGAAGAAATTAGTCTCCATGCCCCTGGTCCGAGGTTGTATATGTGTTTTCAAGATTTCTGGTATTTTACCATGTCTTCAAAAGAAACGCTTACTATTTCCATAATGTACCTTCCTGAGCCATTGTTAAAGAAGTTATTGAGCTACTGATAATATAGAACCTACATTCAGACTTACATTTTTGGCTGAATTTGATCACATTCGAGAGTCCTTGGAATGAGACATTTCCCCCTCGACAGTCGATAAGGAGGGTATAATGAGTTACGCTGGAGTACGAGATTCGGGTTCCGTGTTGGGAAATGATTGAGGAATATAGGGATTATCTATCTCACTTGAAACGGATACCACGTGACTTGTGTCAGAGCTGGTGGCGCCTATTGCTCGGGGGCGGAGGCTGATGAAGAGGCGGTACCGAGCTCCTGCCGCCTCCTGCCGTCCTGGCTCGCATCTCGTCGTGAGTTATTGTGCCTCGTCACCTGTCAACCCTTGACAGGTTTACGGCTCCCTCACCCCGCCAGCTCACACGACGACGCATCTCCCCACCCCCTTGTCGGGGTCGTCAAACTCTGTCAAATCTATCGGAAAAGGTGGAAGAAAACCATGAATGAAAATCCCACGACTGCACTACGAAGGCTCGACATACATCACTCAGCCGTACACAAACCACCGTCGGGTGCAGGGGTGGCGGGCAGAAGGGTGGAGGGGGCTGTTAAGGCGGCTCCTGTGAGGGGGGAGGGGATGTCAAAGGAAGAAGGCGCCGGGTCCCCGGACGTAAGAGACAACCCCAGCGTCGAGTTAAACCCTTCTTCCGCCCTCGTCACTCCTGTATGCTCCTACTGAAGGGATTAAACTGTGCTCAGCACAGGTTTCACATATTTTTAAATGATCACATCCGATCTTTGAGTTTTGAATGTCGATGAGAATCAGTTTTGTTGGATTTTAGGCTACATGCGACCTTCTGAACTGCATTTTATTCAACATACCTATTTTTGAGTATTTGGCCCAAAAACGAAAATTTTTTCATAACATATTTTAGGCACATTTAATGATCTTCGGACATTTTTCACCCTCTTTTTCGATAATATACCTTCATGGTTCTTTCATGCCCGAGTTCGAACTCTCCAATTTGCCAAAATATTTACAGTGCGCGTTCCATAATGTATCGATCAAAAACGTTACATATATTCATCAACAATGTTATTATCATTCCTTAGAGCAAAAGTATGGGTAATATAAGGAGAGTACTAGACTCAGTCCGATTGATTCAGCGTCTTCAATTTATTGAGCAATGATAACCCACATGCCTAATTCCCCCCCCCCCCCTCTCCCAAAAAAGAAGTTTGAGTTTTAAATGTTAAATGTTTAACCATACCCATACGCCCATTAGGGCCGATCGGGTTGTACAGTTTCGAGGAGCTACAAAAGCCGGAAAGATCTTCAAACAATGTTCAAATTTTTAGACAATTTTCTACGATCAAAAACGACGAGGAAGGTTAATCTCTTTTTGGGTCCAGTTGGTCCTCAAAACGTTTCACCGTGACAGGCCCGAATTCGGGAGAGAATAAATTTAAATGTGCTTTTTTGAGTTGAAGTAGTGAGAAGTTTGAGTGAACCAGGTTGCACTTAGTGCATAGACACTTACGTACATATGGGAGGTACATTCCCATTAAATTTCGGATGGTGAAAGTATGGGGTCAAATGGGAATTTTTTTTTAAATTTCGTTTTGAAGTTTTGGGAGAGCTAGGAGCGTGGCGGACTTTCGACTTTGGAGATTCGCCAAAATATTAACGCTCAAGAGGCCAAAGCTCCTCAACTAGGAAGGACAGTCCGAAAAATAAGTTAGGTCTATCATCTCGGCTTTATATTGTTTATGTTGTCTTCGTAAGCTTATAATGGATAATGGATATCCTTAAATACTCACTCGGGGTGTAGAGTGCCGTTCGCTGAAGCTTGTCGGTAGCCCAACACTGTGGAGGCGAGTCGAGCCAAGAGAAAGTAGAACGTGGTCTTGAGAACTCGGTCCACCTACATCTTCTATAAGATGGAGAACAGAAAGGTATCGTGTCCAGAAAATTTTCTAAAAACGCTGCAAATTCTTACACAGGGGTTGGTTATTCGTCAGACCAGGCGCATGGGAACTAATATAAAAACATGGGGGAAATGGGGAAAACGGTGGGTGCGGCGGGTCCCAGACCCATTCCAATCGATTCAGTGTCCATGATCAGTGGAAAATGATACCCCACACGCCCAGGTACCAGAGATCTCATAAACACATATTCAAAATGAGTAATATATACCCAATTTGACCCATAACTTCTTCCTGTGAGTGCCGATCGTTCTGGGACTCATTTCATTGGATTCAGCGTCCAAAATTTAGTGGAAAATGATACCCCACTCGCCTAGAATCGCCCACACTCTCCCGAAAATCCATTATTCAAAAACCCCCCATTGTGACCCCTACCCCGCCCAAATTTGGTCCGAGTCGGGCTGACAAGCTTGGCGGACCGTCCTCGGCCGGGAACAGAACCCTGGCACCCAAATTTCAGATTTTTAGAAATTTTCTACGGCCTAGGACGGTCCTTCAAGCTTTTCAGCCCGATTGGAACCAATTTGGGCCGGGGTCGGGGTGATAAATTGGTTTTTTGAGAAATGATTTTCGACGATTTTGGGCGATCTAGGCGAGTGGGGTATCATTTTCCACTCAATTTTGGACGCTGAATACAATGAAATGGGTTCCAGAACGATCGTCACCCACTGGAAGAAGTTATGGGTCAAATTGGGTAAATAGTACCCATTTTGAATATGTGTTTTTGAGATTTCTGGTACCTAGGCGTGTGGGGTATCATTTTCCACTAAATTTTGGACGTTGAATCCAATGAAATAGGTCCCAGAACAATTCGCACCCACTGGAAGAAGTTATGGGTCAAATTGGGTATCTATTACCCATTTCGAATGAGTGTTTTCCAGATTTCCGGTACCTAGGCGTGTGGGGTATCATTTTCCTTTACATTTTGGACGCTGAATCGTTAGAATTGGTCCGGGACCCACCACACCCACTGTTTCCATTTTCCCCATGTTGAAGAAATGAGTCTCAATGCGCCTGGTCCGTGGAATAACCAACCCGTGTGAATGAATTTTCAGCGTTTTCTGTAACAATGAGCGTTTTTGATCTAGACATCATGTCAGATTTTGGTACAAATCGACACTTTATTCAAGGAATAATAAACCAAAAACTAGTTTTGTGGATGATTTTGTGGATCAGTCTACAGCGGGTAGGTCCCTTCCCAACCTTACTGTCGGGGGGAATCGCCTGTTTTAATGCAGGCCCCAGGAAGGACTCTAAAAGACGCAGCAGCTGCTTAGTTTCGAGGCATGTGCGCACTGCCATCTGCCTCACTGCCTCCTGCCCTCCGTCAGCCGTCCATCACTCGTATCGTCCGGATCATCTGCGATCAGAACATTTTTTCTCTCTTTTCATTCCATCAACCTGCTACTTTCGCCTTCAAACCTGCGGCAACCGTCAGGAAGTGAACCTCGAGACCAGCGTCCCAACAGGTAATTAAAGGGGGGGATTAAGGTGAGAATGTATTGGCTGACGACATGGATCATCCGATTTTTAGATCCATAAGCGCCGAGGAGGAGGTAATCGAATAGCTTGAATATGGTATGTTGGGCAACAACACGATGGTGGCCGACAGGTTTTCGAAAAAATGCTGTGTTCAAGCTATATACACTGTTCATAGTTAGTCAGAATGAGTTCCTACCTCGACTAGGACGTCCAATTGATACAAAGATAAAAGAGTGGGGCATGGACAGGAGGGAATTCGTGTCACAAGTTTTCTGTAGCTGTCGCAGCTGTATAATGATGGATTTAGAAATTTTGGTTTGGCTATGTTAAGCCCTAAATATGTGCAGCACTGTCGTTTTGTAAAACCGGATAAAATTGTAGCGTTTCTCCAATGATATTATCGTGTAATTAGATGTACAGGGTTAGCCAATAGGATTAGATGCTGTGAAAACGTTGTAGGAATGGTCCTACCTTACAGTACCTACCATTGCCCAACTACTACAACTAGGTGAAGTGGGACCTGGAAGCCTTTTCGTAGGTTATTCCTTGAATAATCAACCTATGTTTTCATGCAAAAGGTCAACATCTCAGATTCGGCTCAAAATTTTTTTTCTGGACGTTTCAAGGTGTCTAGATCAAAAACGCTGCAAATTTCTTACACACGGGTTGGTTATTCCTCGGACCAGACGCATGGAGACTCATTTCTTCAACATGGGGAAAATGGAAACTGTGGGTGTGGCGGGTCCCGGACCCATTCCAATCGGTTGAGCGTCCACAATTTAGTGGAAAATGGTAACCCACACGCCTAGGTTACAGCAATCTCGAAAACACACATTCGAAAAGGGTAGATAGGCACCCATTTTGACCCACAACCTCGTCCAGAGGGCGCCAATCGTTACGGGGCCCGTCTCATTGGAATCAGCGTCCAGAATTTAGTGGAATTCCATTCCAATCGATTCAGTGTCCATGATTAGTGGAAAATGATACCCCACACGCCCAGGTACCAGAAATCTCATAAACACATATTCAAACGCTGCAAATTCTTACACAGGGGTTGGTTATTCGTCAGACCAGGCGCAAGTAGACTCATTTCTTCAACATGGGGGAAATGGGGATAACGGTGGGTGCGGCGGGTCCCGGACCCATTCCAATTGATTCAGTGTCCATGATTTAGTGGAAAATGATACCCTACACGCCTAGGTTCCAGAAATCTCAAAAACACATATTCAAAATGGGTAATATATATATCCAATTTGGCCCATAACTTCTTCCAGTGGGTGCCGATCGTTCTGGGACCCATTTCAATTAATTCAGCGTCCAAAATTTAGTGGAAAATGATACCCCACTCGCCTAGATCGCCCAAAATCTTGAAAATCCATTTTTCAAAAAAACACATTTTGACCCCTACCCCGCCCAAATTTGGTCCGATCGGGCTGAAAAGCTTGGAGATTTCAGATTTTTAGAAAATTTTCTACTACCAAAAACGGCGTGGACGGCGGACGGACATTGACCTTTTGGTTGGTTATTCCTTGAATAATCAACCTATGTTTTCATGCAAATGGTCGACCTCTCCAAATCGGCTCAAAATTTTTTTCTGGACGTTTCATGGTGTCTAGATCAAAACAGGTCAATGTCCGTCCGCCGTCCGCCGTCCATTGTCCACGCCGTTTTTGGTAGTAGAAAATGTTCTAAAAATCTGAAATTTGGGTCAGGGGTCTGTTCCCAGCCGAGGTGGGTCCTCGAAGCTTTTCAGCCCGATCGGACCAAATTTGGGCGGGGTAGGGGTCAAAATGTGTTTTTTGAAAAATGGATTTTCGAGATTTTGGGCGATCTAGGCGAGTGGGGTATCATCTTCCACTAAATGTTGGACGCTAAATCAAATGAAATGGGTCTCAGGTCGCTTGGCACCCACTGGAAGAAGTTATAGGTCAAATTGGGTGTATATTACCCATTTTAAATATGTGTTTATGAGATTTCCGGTACCTGGGCGTGTAGGGTATCATTTTCCACTAAATCATGGACACTGAATCAATTGGAATGGGTCCGGGACCCGCCGCACCCACCGTTATCCCCATTTCCCCCATGTTTTGGTTGGTTATTCCTTGAATAATCAACCTATGTTTTCATGCAAATGGTCAACCTCTCCAATTCGGCTCAAAATTTTATTCTGGACGTTTCAAGGTGTCTAGATCAAAAACGCTGCAAATTCTTACACAGGGGTTGGTTATTCGTCAGACCAGGCGCAAGTAGACTCATTTCTTCAACATGGGGGAAATGGGGATAACGGTGGGTGCGGCGGGTCCCGGACCCATTCCAATCGATTCTGTGTCCATGATTTAGTGGAAAATGATACCCTACACGCCGAGGTACCAGAAATCTCATAAACACACATTAAAATGGGTAATATATACCCAATTTGACCCATAACTTCTTCCAGTGGGTGCCAATCGTTCTGAGACCCACATCATTGGATTCAGCTTCCAACATTTAGCGGAAAATGGTACCCCACACGCCTAGGTTCCAGAAATCTCAAAAACACATATTCAAAATGGGTAATATATACCCAATTTGACCCATAACTTCTTCCAGTGGGTGCCAATCGACCTGAGACCCACTTCATTGGATTCAGCTTCCAAAATTTAGTGGAAAATGATACCCCACTCGCCTAAATCGCAAATCGTTTTGCAACGTTATACACTCAATTCCCTATCCCGAAGAACGAGGTTTTGTTCTTCCTAAACGCCGAATAACCTCACCGGAGGACTTCTTACCAATGTCAATATTGAGTACCTTCTGACATGACCTCTCTTAATGGGCTACATCGATATGGGCCGATTTCTGCTCGATCGTTTTGATTAGTTATTCCTCCAATAATCAACCTATTTTGTTAGTTGAAGTTTAGAATCCGGGGCCGGTGGCTGTGGCTGCTGATAAGTCAATACGATTTTAGTAGGATCGAGAATGACGTCATTGTTTTCATAGATGAACACATTTAAGTTCCTTTTTACTGCGTATGTAACAGCTTTTCACAACAGGTTACCTAAGGTCTACTTGACGGATTGGGACAAATTTAGTCACCCATGTTAGATCGGATTTCGTACGGATTGTTGACATCCTCCCTTGATTGGGGAAGGTATAAGTATGTGTGAATACCTATACCTATCCCAATAGCGATTCGGATGCGCTACTGGGAAGGAAGACTTTCAGAAATCATGACACGTGTGTAAACGATACGAGGAGGAAGTGAAGAGCGATAGCGCAGGTAAGGTGGTTTTCGCGTGACACCGCCGGGGAAGCCTTGCGTTCGATACCGACCGCAAATTAAATTAAACACTCGGGTCCATAACACGCGTCAACAGGGCCTCCAGCGTATTATCAACGAGCGGTTCCGATTGAAATTTGGAGGATTTACGCTCTGAAACCGAGCGAACAAGAGCGCTGGGTTTGTTTTAGAAATCTCGTACTTTCTACTCCGGAGGCCCTAGGATGGTTACACAACCCACGGTGAGAGGCACTCGGGTAGTCGCCGCCCCTACCGAGAGCTCGCGCACCGTGAGCTCCTGACTCCGCCTCATCCTTATTTTTGTTCCCCGCCAAAGGGGGAGATTCAAAACATCGAGCGGGTTTTCTCTTTTGTAAAATCCAACCGAAGAACACACGGGAAATTTCCCTTTTGATCTTTTTTCCGTCGGAATGAGGAGTTCAAGAGTAGGTAGTGGACTTTGCTCGAGTCGTAACTGGACAGCCATCATCATTGCACAGGCGACAGGTCACGGAAAAGCGATGTTTCGACGAAAAAGTTTGTTCCACACTCGAAAACCCACAAAATACCTTCCATTCTGACCTTCCATGGGCACCGGGCTGTTCAGTATTTAATATACAATTCAGCACTATTACATATATATCACGAACACTATACAATACTACATATTATACGTCATTCATAAATCGATAATAATATTAATCAATGTATACTATTACATTACTGATTACCAGAAGCACAATATTATCAAAGCTAAGTTCAACATGCATTGTATAAGACATGATTTCAGGCCAAATGGGCATAATATATGCGAAAAAATGCCGTGTGAAGGAATTGCAGTTTGTGACAGGTTCAAGAAGATAGGTACATTGATGTATTTATTCACTATTTATCCTTTTATGGTTACCTAGTAAATTAAAATACCAGTAATATTTGAAGCACGATTTCTTTTATCTTGATCGTCATAGGATTCGAATTAAATTTGATAAGTATCTTCTCATTGTTACAGAAAACGCTGAAAATTCATTCTCACGGGTTGGTTATTCCTCGGACCAGGGGCATGGAGACTCATTTCTTCAACATGGGGAAAATGGAAACAGTGGGTAAGGTGGGTCCCGGAACAATTCCAACGATTCAGCGTCCAAAATGTAGTGGAAAATGATACCCCTACACGCCTAGGTACCAGAAATCTGGAAAACACACATTCGAAATGGGTAATAGATACCCAATTTGACCCATAACTTCTTCCAGTGGGTGCCAATCGCTCTAGGACCTATTTCATTGGATTCAACGTCCAAAATTTAGTGGAAAAGTATACCCCACACGCCTAGGTAGCAGAAATATCGAAAATCCATATTTCGAAATACACATTTTGACCCCTAGCCCACCCAAATTTTGTCTGATCGGGTTGAAAAGTTTCGAGGACCAACTAGAGCCATGAACAGACCCCTGACCGAAACGAGATTTTTAGAAAAATGTCTACT
Source organism: Cyrtorhinus lividipennis (assembly GCA_019603395.1). NCBI lineage: Eukaryota > Metazoa > Arthropoda > Insecta > Hemiptera > Miridae > Cyrtorhinus > Cyrtorhinus lividipennis. The sequence continues at coordinate 23,494,193 of CM034006.1, forward strand.
ACCAAAGTCTACCGTGGACGGTGGACGGACATTTGCTAATATTGATCCAAGACACCTTCAAACGTCCAGAAAAAATTTTTGGTGCGAATCGGAGAGGTTGACGTTTTGCATGAAAACATAGGTTGATTATTTAATGAATAACCAACCAAAATCAGGGGTGTGCCTACCCGTTTCCTAGGATATCTCAGCATAACTTGACTTCACTTGCCCTAAGCAAAGCATTATAAAATTGTTTCCCTGAAGTGGAATTTGAATCGGGATGTTTTAATTGCTTAACATAGACTAATTGAAGACTTATAGTTGTTGAAATCGGTTTGTCAAGCCAAAGTGGCTACAAGAAAGTTTTAGACCTAAATAGTAATAATAACATGGCCTCTGAGCCAATACGGTTGAGGCCTAGGGTAAAATGCAGCTAATTTCACAGGGGTTGGTTATTCCTCGGACCAGGAGCATGGAGACACATTCCAATCGATTTGTCGTCCGACATTTAGGGGAAAATGTTACCCCGCACGCCTAGATCACCGAACATTTTTTTAAACTACACATTTTGACCCCTACCCCTCTTCTCTTTACGTCGAATTGATTATTTTCAAAGCGTCCGCGTATATAGCATTCTTACGCCTATACCTTTCGAGTCAGACTCAGGAAAACGTCATGAGTGACGTCACGATAAGCCGCCGCTTCAATTTCCATCGTTCCACCCACACTCCAGGTCTTGTTACATTGGGCTTTTATCTTATCTCTCCGCCCGAGGCCGCAGTCGCGATATTGCTAACAACCTCTTCAACGACTCCAAAAATTGATTATAACTAGTCACACCTAGTACATGAATATTTGTTGCGGCTTGGAACAGAAAAATTATTCCTGTCAGCTAATCACAATAGCCACGTAAAAAGGTTCGCTAAAAAAATGCTGCAAAACTTGAAAAGTTTATTAAAAGAGGAATACAATTTTTTGGGGAAAGAAACCTACAAGTGTACACTGCGGAATAATAGCGGTCTGCGTAAAAAAAAAAAAAAAAAAAAAAAAAAAAAAAAAAGTATGCATAGAAGTTAAATTGAGGGTACTGCTTGAACAATATTCATAACTCAAATAGAACAGAACGAGCTGAAAACGATGGGATTTTAATAACAATAATGATTATTTGTGTATGATATACCTCGAGTAGATCTTAATGTACAACTTCGGAGTGCCAGAGTATGTAATGAGGAGTGCTATAATTTTGTTACTCGGTTCGAGACCCATCTTGATTGGCTATTTCAGAATTGAGAATGATATTCTATAAGATATAGCAAAATTAACAGATGGAATTGGACTATGAATCATATAGGTACGTACTGTGTTCTTGAGAACCCCCGCTCCTGCTTCACATTGCTCTGCTTAGCCAGGTTATTCTTTTCGTGAACACACCGCTAACTATTCTAGATGAATAGCCATTCTATCTATTGGTTGGTTATTCCTTGAATAATCAACCTATGTTTTCACGCAAAATCTCAACCTCTCCGATTCGGCTGAAAAAATTTTTCTGGACGTTTCATAGAGTCTAGATAAAAAAAATCTGCAAATTCTTACTCACAGGTCGGTTATTCCTTGAACCAGGCGCATGGAGACTAATTTAAACCTCGGACCTGGCGCATGGAGATTCATTTCTTCAACATGGGGAAAACAGTGGGTGTGGCGGATCTGGGCGAGTGGGGTATCATTTTCCACTAAATTTTGGACCCTGAATAGATTGGATTGGGTCGGGGACCCGCCACACCCACTTTTTCCCTCATTTTCCCCATGTTGAAGAAATGAAACTCCATGCGCCTGGTCCGAGGTTCAAATTAGTCTCCATGCGTCTGGTTCGAGGAATAACCATCCCTTGTGTAAGAATTTGCAGATTTTTTTCTATGATTCTATCCGCTCTGGCACATTCTCTTCATTCTCTCTGTTGTTTGAGACGCGCAGGCGGCTTTAGACAGAAGTCGGATTAAAATATTACGAGGTGGACACAGTGAAAAGTCATGAGAGATCCGTTGGTTGACTGTAAATAACCAAGGGGGTTATGACACGAGTCGCAGGAATGGGAATATCTCTTGCCATGGAAGATACCGAAGGGGCATTCGAGCTCGGCCTCCAGGACTCACCTTTTTTTCTTCGCGCTGACTAGTTCGAGGTAGATATCCTTGAAGGAGCTTCCGCCAGCTCACCACCGCGCTCTCGAACTAATTTTGCCCTCAGACCTGCCGCAACACCTACATCGGCCCAAAAGAAATTTTAGAGCGTGTCCGCACGGTTATGAGAACAAAGAAGACCTCAAAACTGTTTAGAAATTGCACGAAAAATGGTCGGTCTGGAAACATAGGTACAGGATGGATCTATTTCACCAGCCAGTTCTTGTTAATCTGTTGTTAGCTGGATGATGACGATTTTATTCTTCTGCCTACTATAGTACTATTCTCCTACAGTCAACTGGGGTTACTTTGCTCCTTGTTGCAGTTTGTGCTTTTGGCCGCTGCGTCTTTTGGCTGGTCGTTTTGTTGGCTGTGTTGCCACCCTGTGCTGCAGTTTGTGCTTTTGGCCGCTGCGTATTTTGGCCTTGCTTTCGGCAGGTCATTTGTTGGCTGTGATGCCCTCCTGTGTTTGCCTTGCTTGTCTCACTTACAGCAGGCTGATGACTTATGTATTGTTCTTTGCTTTCACGCTTTCAATTGAGGTTCTTAACGACCTTCTCCCTGTTACCTTCTGTCTTCTGCTGCTTAGCACCTTGCTAGCGGCATTTGTTCCTCTTTGAAGGACTGATGCTGTTTTGTTTTGTTTGTTCCCATTCAGGGGCGCTGTGATTGCTAATGAATTATTAATACTTGAAACACGTCTTTAATATGTTGAGAAACTTTTAAGACTTGAATGCGAACATGGGATAGCGAAAACTGATACTAGGTCTTTATCACAAAAGCAATAGGCCTGATAATGAGAAACGGAGTAAGAATATCCATGGCTGACACAACATTATTTGAATACAACTTTAACAATTGCGTGGTCGCAATTTTTGTCAGGAAGGCCGTGTGATCTACCCCTTCAACCAGGGCCTACCTAGCTCAGGTCTCCATGCAGTTCACCCTTCCCCCACTCACTTTGACCTGGTGGTGGAAGAATCCGACGTCGCAGTTAGTCTTATGAAAACGTTCGCCGGTGGCAGGGGGTTCTGCGGCCCATGTCTTGTTATTACTTGATTATATTCGATTTTACAAAGTGCCACCTGATACAAATTATTGTGCAGTCCCCCTACGCTCACATATATATATCACATTTCATGTTTTTCTTCACCTACATTAGTGTGTTCTCTTCGGCCAACTTGTTCTGCTGAGAGACGGCTTCTTGTCGGGAAGCGTGAGGAAGATAAAATGTGAGGGGAAAATGTATCGGTACTGCGATTCGTGTCAGGAAAAATAGTACCAATAGGTATTGCTACTTTTGGGACGTGGGAAACTGCCGGCGAGAAACTGGAGGGGGTGGACGACAGCTCTCCTGGCTTACCTGACACGGTTCGGCCCCTCATCACGGAATGCGCCGTCTTTCGAGCTGAATGCAGCAGGTTTTTGGGTCATACCACCCTCAGCATGAAGGGACCTGTAGGCTTCCAACAGAGTGTCCTTCACTTGCGAATGTGCGCAGTGAGTGATGAAGCTGTGTTTTGAAAAAAAAAGAAGAAATTCCTCAAAGAATTATTTATACATACGCGTTTCTCACCATGCTATTTTATTTTTTATCAATTTGTTTTCCAACCTTGTAACGGCCTTAGGGCGCGTTGCAAATGAAACTCTCTATTCTATTCAAAACGACAGATCTTCTTACCCTGGTCTTATCATGCAATTATGTGCTCAACAATGAATTCCACAAAATAATTCAATCCACATAACATTCAACGAAAATTCCAGAAAATATTCCCTTGCGTATTCTTAAAATGCGCGGGCAATGTTGTACGGGGAATTGTGGTTACTTGGCGTCTTTGCCCACCGCAAAAATTGGAAGTTGGTATTCACTGTTTAGAGAAAATTAAACTACATTATATTTACATTCTCCTTGTTCGCTCTTGATTTGCAGGATGCCATGCAAATATCTACAAAAGGAAAATCGAGCAAGGTGTTACCAAGGACATCTAAAAGACTGCTTGGAGATTGCCCTAAAACGGATCTCAGAGGAAAATTTATAAGGGAGGTTGCGAAAATGATGAATATACCCTGTAAGACCTTGTGCAACTAAGTAAACAACGTTCCTTTTAAAATTTCTCCAAGCCGCCCTTTCTCTAGAAGACGACGATAAAAGTGAAATGCACCCGTCTGTGTTGAATGGGGCTTGCGTCTTGGCTCCACTGCTTCCGAACGATCGAGAAGACTTCCTTGGGACCAACTGCAAGCGATTCACTGATAATAATTTACGAGCTGCAATCGATTCGCCTGATAATATTTACGAGGGGCGACAGGTACAGTACATTGAAACAAAATGAATTATAATTAAAAACAAGGACTCGTTGCAAAGGAAAATATGCCTCAACCTGGGCTAGAATTGATACAAGACAAAATAATTTGACAAAGTAAATTAGACAACATGTGGAGCATAAAATACAATTAATACAAGTGACATGAAATTATGATGTACATGAAATACAATTTAATGAACAAGTGCAACGATACCGGCTGACAAAAACGGCGTCGACGTCGAAGGAAAAACAGGAGGGGGCTCGCTGTCCCGCAGGTACACAGCAAGGCTTATTCTTGAGTCCTTTATCTCATGGGGAACACAATATTACAGCTTCGGTCGACTTCAGCACGGTAGAAGAGTTCACATCAGAGCCAGCACAGGACGAAGCCAGGATGGACTGAGTGAGAAATCTCTTGCACGACAGGGTTACAAAAATATATACTCCAACATGTTGGGCGCCTCAGCCCCGAGGGGCGCCTCGACGACGACCGCCTGGTTGGACGCCTTCGGATACAGGAGCTTCGCCGTGAGAAAATGCCGAAATATTTCTCGGGCAAGGGCCACTGTTCGTATTACTCAACTTAAATCGTATTTCGCGCACTTGAATGACTCAATCAAAAGACTAGATTACAATAAGACAAACGATTGTTTTTCTAAATATAGGCAACTCAAGACTCAATTTTAATGCTTAATTCCTTTCTCAATAAGTACCTACTAAACGATACCTGAAATACTTGATAAAAACAATTACTTAGTGAATAAAATATTTTGAGAAATCGCAGTGTTTTTTCTCGTCTCCTCTTAATTTCTCTCAGTTATACTGTGTTTCATAACATGATCAACTTCTTGCGTACATATTTTTTCCCTCAACTTGGATTAATTTCAATTTATTCGCACAAAACTACTCAGAACAATCGGCATAGGGCAATAGTAATTCCAGGGCCGAAGATCGCGATGGGCAAATGTACCTGCAATGTGTTAGGCCAAAATCCCCATGCATATTCTATTTATTGAGTATTTTATTAATTGAACAATTAACGGAAACAAAAGTAGACATCAAGAATATTTTTCTTATATCTCCCCTCCCCCCTTCTACGTCTCATTAGAAAACTTCAACAAAGCTTTTCATTGTAATTTTTCATTGTAATTTATTTGCTTTTATTTTTTTCATTGTAATTGGGCTTGTTATACTATATTATAATAAATAAATTAAAGCATACTGCTTTTACTTCATCCAAAAATATCCTGCTTACGAAATCATCCTATTAATTGAGGACAGGTTTAATGTGGGTTACCGAAAAGGGCAAACCTTCATTAACGACGAACTAGTGTTTAATTGTTTAGTTAGATTCCTTGAAGAGTTATAAAGTTCAGAAATTACAGAAAAAATTCAAGATAATGGGGAAACGATACGTTCTGGTTAATTTTCGAGGCATCACGTGTCCGTCTTCCAATTCGGTAAGGATGATTTCAGCAGAGATATTCTTCGCAAGCTGATAATTTTTCCAATCAAATGCCTCGCTGAGTCTTGTACCGTGATTTGGGAAGTCCAACGTTGAATAAACAGTTTCCGGAAATTTGAAGGTTGCGCTGCGCTGTACACTTTAACGAGGTTTTCAAGTTTTAGAGCACAGTGAAGGTTGTGTGGCCAGTCCCCAAAGGGTCTTGAATGTGGCGGATGGTAGAGATCGGATCACTAAATCGAGCCGAGTATCAAAACTGCTCACCTCAGCAGACGCCATCCGTTCGGCCGTCGGGCCAGATGGATAATGCCTATCGAGGCACATCTCCCAACGCTCGGCAAAGGTTGGAGCATTTTTCCTGTTCCACAAGTCGTTACCACTTAGTGTTCTCAAAACTATTCAGCTCGATCGGCCTAAATTAGGGGAGGATATCGGTGGAAATAACATTTTTTAAACTCGATTTTCAGGATATTTTGAGTTCTAGGTTCGTTAAGTATCATTTTCCAATAAAATTTTGGAAGCTGAATCGACTGGAACGAGTCCTGAACACTCACTTTCCCTCTCAATACTCTTCTACTCTTGTATGTATTTGAAATCAGGGAGTGATTACTTAAGTAATAGAAGAGCCAGTTTAATAGATGGGTATGGACCAATGAAGAATGAAAAGTCCTAAATTCCGACGGCCATATTGAAGGAACTGAGCACGATTTGGAACATGTTTCGGACTTTTTTTGGTAGGTTATTCCTTGAATAATCAACCTATGTTTTTATGTAAAAAGTCAACCTCTCCGATTAGGTTCAAAATTTTTGAATGGACGTTTCAAGGTGTCTAGATCAATAAAGTCAAATGTCCGTCCGCCGTCCGCGCCGTTTTCGGTATGAGAAAATTGTCAAAAAATCTGAAATTTGGGTCAGGGGTCTGTTCCCGGTCTAGATCGGTCCTCGAAACTTCTTAGCCCAATCGGACCAAATTTGGGAGGGGTAGAGGTCAAAGCGTGTAATACGAAAAATGGATTTTCGAGATTTTTGGCAGTCTAGGCGTGTGGGGTATCATTTTCCACAAAATTTTGGATTCTGATTCGATTGGAATGGGTCCGGGACCCGCCGCATCTACTGTTTTCCCCATTTCCCCCATGTTGAAGAAATGAGTCTCCTTGCGCCTGGTCTGACGAATAACCAACCCCTGTGTAATAATTTGCAGCGTTTTTAATTTGTGCTTTCGAGATTTCTGGTACCTACGCGTGTGGGTTTTCATTTACCTACCACTAAATTTTTGACTCCGAATCGATTGGATTTGGTCCGGGACCCACTACACCCAATATTTCCCTTTTCCCCATGTTGAAGAAATGAGTCTCCATGCGCCTGGTCCGTGTGAAAGAATTTGCGGCGTTTTTTTACTCTTGGTTTTTTCACGGGTTTCAATGAGATGACCATTTAAGGGTGGCTAGGGAATCGCTCTGGTACCTTCATCAATAGTTTTGTTGTAGAACGTTCTCTTTAGAACTTTCCACTTTATTAACGTTCTGCTTCCTCTGAGCCGAAGTCTTCCTGTTTCGGAATGCTTATATATTCAGCCAATGTTTAATTTAATTACAGATTAGTGATGAAATAAAAATGGGGGCTGATTGAAATTTAAGCTTCCGCTAACATAAAAATCAAGGGTTAGCTTTCGAGCGCCTACAAAGAAAAGGAAGTACTACGGCAAACAGTCTATGTTTACACGAGCTCTTTCATCTGGAATGGCATGATGGAGAGCAACTTGTTGAACGTTAGGAAGCAATTGAATTTGTATGTGAAGGCGCAGGGAAGGCCAAAGTAGGAGGCCTCGTCTTATCCGGGGTTTTCCCGTGGGAAAAGTAGTTGGGCGGCTTGTCGAGAAGGAAGGATGAAGCTATGACGTGAATTGGCCGCGGAATGAACCACTTGTTGCCTCCATGTATGCGTGTGCACATTAAGTTTCGGAGTCGCCCCCGCGGTTTTGCCTGCGATCCTCGCCGGCTTAACCCCTTCGGGTAGTGAGATATCCTTCCTTGGGCGCCCTATTCATCCAATATCTCTGAATGGAAGAGCGTGAGGTCCTATTGTACGCTTGTCATTGACAGTTTTGTCTGCCCATTGGTTTCGTCTTTATCGCCGTTAGGGGTAATTTACGCTTCGAAACGTGAGAAATGACGTCGAGGATGGTTCAATATAAACTAGATTGCGACTCTCGTCCACGCATTGACGTATTAATTCTCGCATCGCACGTATAACTCTGTCATTATATTTTCAGCATTGTCTCCACTCAACCTGAAATTTAGATATCAACTACAGACGGTAAGTATGATGACCCAGGTGTTCCCCTATTCTGTTCACCGTTGCCCAATGATTGCAAAATACTACTGGCAGATCAACTCCTTTCGTCGCAATAAATACCATGTATCATCAAACTGTGTTTTGACTAGTTGGCCATTCTCATTTATGTCCACTTGTCGTATTAAGAAAACTTTATGATCAATTAATGGGACATGTTGAGGTTCGGTCAACAACTACCACTCCTAACAAATTATGGTCAATGGATTTTGTGTCGAGTTCAACGTCGCAGCAAATTTACATACTATACTCTGGTTAATATCCTAATTTTTTTAAAACATTATTCCCACAAGTTGTTCCTCCCTCCTAACATCTTCCAAACGGGAGTAAACAAAAAAAATTCCTGAGTCTTTTCTGAGTATTTTTTACGGAATACACATACCGAAATCAGGGTGGATGGCGGACGGACATTTGCTTATTTTGATCTGAACTCCTTGATGGAGTGGTGACAAATACATGATTTAATTCTGGGAATGCAATTACAACAAATTAGTGAGGGAAGCTTAACATTCATCAAGTATGAATGAAATAATAAAGGGAAAGGATGGAATTTTCGGAAGGGACGGACGGAATGTTGTGTTGCACGGAGTATGTATTTTTAGAATCTATGCCAGCTAGCGCTGTGGCGTTTAGAACTAATATGAAACGAACCATTTCCTTCAACGTCGATTTCAAATGGAAAAACTCCAATTTGCAATAATATTACATAGCAAAGCAGGGGGATAACAATCTGTGATCAGGTTACATGCGCGAACGAAGATTTGGGGTCAGAGAAGCTGGAGAGATGAAGTAGGGAACAAGATGACAAGTGTGGATCACTCCTTGGAATCTTGAAGACCATATATTAACTACGAAGTGAATTAAGGTAATGTTTTGTAAATCAAGAATCAGGGCTACTTGGAATAAATTCAGAATACTCGTACATGTTACGTGGTTTCATGACTGTCTCTAGGCATGAATGGAGACTCGACGGTAAGCGAAAACAAGTCCACCTCTCAATAGATGAAGGGTTTGAATATAAAAAGAGTTGGTGGTTGGATGTGGCGATCTGCGAGCTGGGGAGACCCTGGATCCTTGGTGGGGGCCGTGAGTGACGTCAAGCTACCCACTTTCACTTCCTCCTACGGCCACCGTAGCCTTGGAGGTCGTTCGCGGAGAATATTACCACTCCAACTAGGGATTTATCGTGCTCAATTGTTCATCGGATAGAATCGCGGAGCACGTGGATTATTTCATTGTAGTCAGCCGAAACGGGACTGCTGACAAATGGAGAGTCTCCTGAATGGAGGAAGACCTGGCCTTGACGCTGTAGCTATTCGTATGCTCTGTAGATACGCGATTACTTGTCTCAATGACGAGTTGGCTCACTGTCTCAGGTATGGAAACTCGCGATGTAGGAAGCTGCTGCATCGAATATATTCAGAAAAGCATAAAGCTAGGTCGCTAGCCAGTGGTGAAGAGGTTACTCCTCCGAGAATCTCGACCTCAGGAGTAGAGATGGGTCGGGACGACTTTTAACATGGAATCATGTTTTAGCGATGGATCCTCCTGCAAAAAGTGAGATGAAAATGTGAGATGAAAAAGTGAGATGAAAATGTGAGATGAAAATGTGAGATGAAAAAGTGAGATGAATTACACTTACAACCGAGTCGTTGCTAGAAACCTGTACACAATTATTCAAATAACCATGCTCATAACTACGCTTTTTGCCCACGCACTTCGCAGTGCTTTGCATGATATTTTTTAATAATTCGAGAGCTATCCAACGATTGGTGAACGAATTTTGTGGGATGAGAAATGACGAAGTACCATTTCCCTAGCAACGACTCGGTTGTAAGTGAAATTCATGTCACTTCTTCATGTCACTTTTTCATCTCACTTTTTGCAGGAGGATCCATCGCTAAAACATGATTCCATGTATTTTACATTTTAGCCGTCAGGTTCAAAGTAATAACATCCGGGGGGTGCAGGGGGGCGGAGACCCCCGCTGAGGCGCGAAGCGCCGAGTTTTTTTTTCCAGTCACAGATACAACTTGTTCCTGTTTGTTTTCAGTACCCGGCACATTTACCTGATACTCGTCCCTGTCAAGAAGTTAAAATGTTCCTTGGCCTAGGAGCAACCTTTAGATCGACGATCAAGACTTTCCGCTGGTAATGTGGAAAGATGACTTTTTCTTAAATACTCTCTTAAAAAATAATGTTGAAAATTGTTTTAAAAAAGAAGAAGATAAGTAAAGTGGAATTATTCCCTGCTCGAATTTTTTGCCAGTCCTTGATTTGGTGTGCCGGCCGTCACTTTAAATTACGAAGCCATATGTTTTATTCCATGAATCATCAACCTGTGTTTTCGGCTCCAAAATTTTACTCTGGACGATTCATGATGTCTAGAACAAATCACGGGGGTGGTCATTCCTTGGACCAAAAGCATGGGGAAAGACGAAATTGTGGTCCAGGAGTCGGACACACCATCGATTTCAGCTCCAAATTTCGTGGAAAATTCAAAATGAACAATAGTCTAAACCAAAAATCACCGCCCCCCCCCCTTCTTTCCTACTATCTTAGTTTGTTGATTGGGGTGAAATGTTTTGAGGACCGACTGAAGCCGGAATCGGGTCCCTGACCGAAATTTCGGATTTTAAGAAAATTTTCTACTAGGTACGTACCAAACACGTGGACGGCATGAAGCCATAGACATTTGGGTCTTGGCTGGTTATTCTTGAATAGTAGGTAAACCTATGTTTTCATCTTAGAGGTCACAAAAAGTCGGCCATCTCTGACCGGCCCCAACATTTTTTTCTGGACATTCCATGATGTCTAAAAAAAATTACTGGGGTTGGTTATTCCTCGGACCAGAAGCATGGGGAACATAGGGAGAACAATGGGTCTGGGACACTCCACGATCAGGAATAATTTGTGGGCCGATCAAAGATGCTCGATCCCCCTCTCCCCCCATGACCATGAGCATAAAAACATAGGTTGATTACTCAAGGAATAATAAATCGTAAAGTGTCATCTGTCCAAACATCAAACTAGATGGCTCGGTGGATGATGCTGAATATTTGATACTTGCTTGAAATATGGCTGATGTTTGACTTATCGTTGGCTCCCGTCCCCGCCGGATTCTTTTTCGGTTTCACCGATTGCCGTGTAAATTGACGATCGCATTTTAAAAAGCTTGCGTCACACGATAGTAACCGCGCACGTTTTATAATTAACGTACAACGTCTATATTTAGGTTTGGGAGGTTTATCAACTCTCGCGACAAGCTTTACGATTCATTCATTGAATCGTAGAGCCTTCGTGAGGACGCGCAATTTCGCTAATTGACTCTGAACGAGGGGAACATTTTTGAAGCGGAAACCGGAATGTTTTGGCTGATGTGGACGAAAACGAATTATCCGTGACGAGCTTATTAGTGAGCGAAGACCTCCTCACGGCTTGTTAGCTGAGAAAGCATGATTTGGGAACCTACTTGGGACAAGTGCAAGGCCGCACGTGCCGAACGTGCCTTCCCCTCTTTCCTCCTTCTCTGACGTAATGAAAAAGTGCATTTCGGAGTATCGCTGCCGTACGAGAGTATTTTCTCGAATATAGTTTTTTCCAACTCAACCACTTTTTATTATTTCACGCTCGCGCCGTATGTGTTGTCGTGAACGTTGAATGGTTTCCCCTGCATTCTTGGGGAGGCCGTTATGAATGGAGCTGCTATTGATATGCGTTCTCATCCATAATAAATAAAACGGTCCCCGTCAATGAATAGTGTTTTTACACGCATAGAAATGTCAATAAGAGTCAGGTGCCACTCACGCGGTGAACAATATTATTATTGTGTCCCCTTTTCTTCTCTTCGGCACCGCGTTCGTTTTTCAAGTTCGATTCACACAACCATACATCATTTCGCGATTTTCTGACGGATTTACTACGATTAAGCGTTTTCCTTTCATTTCGGTCCGAGCAATAACCAATTCATGTGCTTTGTTCTAGACATCATGAAATGTCCAGAAAAAAAAATCGGGGCCCATCGGAGATGGTCGATTTGTGGCCTTGGGCATGAAAACATAGTGTTGCGAGCTCGCACCTGCGCCGGTCAAATGGGCTGCTGGCGTCGCAAGGTCAACGACCTGTGGAGGATTAAGGGTCTCGAACATTCGGGAACTTCCCCGTTCCTTCGAGACAACACGTCGAGTTCCCGGAACCAGGGACCGTTCTGGAAGGTACTCGACCAAGAGGCAGCAGGTATAAAACGGGCCCAGAAACGCCGCGCAGTTCAGTTCAATTCGGAGTCCGGATATAGACGCTTCGGGTTATAAATCGTGCCATGCCGCGTTATAAATAGTGCGACAAGCGTTACAACCATGTATTGTGATTCTGCCATCGTGTAAATGCGCGAATGTGAACAGTGTATTCAAGTGAACAATTGTTAATAAATTATTTACTAAGAACATAAATCGTTACAATAGGTTGATCATCAAGGAATAATCAACCAAAACCCTTGAAGTCGAAATAAGAGACCGAAGAAGGTTAATAGTCGATAATAAGTACGGGGATTGTAGTTTGCAGTTACTCGAACACGGCGTGTGTTCATCTTGCTGGAAAATAGAAAGCTCACAGCAACAGAGTCAAGGAAATTTATTTGTCAGTGGTTGCTGGGTCGATGGTTGCTGCTCGGAGTAGGTGGTGTGAGCGGCAGGTTACAACCGGATCGATTCGAGTTCTCGCTGTTGCTGGTGGATGGGGGGGGGGGGCATAGAACGTTTATTTCCCGTTGCGTTGCAAGGACCACGAAGGTGCGATCGATCCGCGGCTAAAGGGAATCGACGTCTCTATTACCAGACAGGAGAACTTGACCTGAATATAGAATCCGTCCCCGCCCATTCTTTCTTCTATTTACATCTACATCGATATGCGGTCATCCAAATAAATTGAGCGCTATAGGACAACGGAGGGGGAGAGAGGGATCTTTAAAGTGGCTCTACGACCTTCCCATCTCCCATTCATCCGGATCAATTGCAAACCACCGAGCGTAGTAAACATACGATGACGTCTAGACGAGGAGATTAAGCGGCTTCTTTCTTCCGAGATCCGAATCCCTCGGTGATCGATTGGGTGCTGAATCATGAACAAAAAAGAATAAAGCAAGAAGGTAAGTTGCAAGAATCCGGTTGTTAGGTATTAGTTGTTAATGTTAATACATTACAGGTCAGTCCTACCTAACATATTTGACGCCAGTTTGCAAGCACAATCGACGTTGAGACGTAATTTTCAATCTTGATAACTGAAAATAATGCAAGTTATTCCAGGATGGTTTACAGCGAGAGTATTGGGGTAAGAAAATAGTTTGGCGTGCCTCCAGTGGGCCCCAATCGGCCGGGGACCCATCTTAATGGGTTAAGCGTCCAAAATTGAGTGAAAAATGATACCTCTTATGCCTAATTCCCAAAAATCGAGTTTTAAAAAACACATTTTTACCAATACCACCCCCAAATTTAGACTCTCCTCGCCGTTTTTGGTAATAGAAAATTTCCAAAAAGACTGAAATTTTGGTCAGAGACCTCCCTCTTGCTCTAGTTGGTCCTCAAAACATTTCAACCCGATCGGACCAAATTGAGAAGGGGCGGGGGGGGGGGGGGGGTCAAAATGTGTTTTTTGAAAAATGGATTTTTGAGATTTTTGGCGAACTAGGCAAGTGGGGTATAATTTTCCACTAAATTTTGGATGCTGAATCCAATGAGATGGGTTCCGGAACGACTGGTGCCCACCGGAAGAGGTTATGGACGCTGAATCTTTTTTTAAATTAGTCTCCATGCGCCTGGTCCGAGGAATAACCAACCCTTAATTTCGTTACCTGATTCATTTAAACTTTCATTTTTTATTTCATAGGGTACACGAAAGGAAGAGTTCTATATAATTATCTCGACATATAGTACGTCCCGTACGAGGGTGCCCATAAGCATCATCACAAAACAGCAAATAGAAATAATATTACCTTCAATAGCTATCAGGGCAAAAGATCTGCTACGACACCATCGGAAATAAGTTGGCGGAACAGCGACGAAATACAAAGGCTAAAACTGTTAGAACGCGAACTGAAAACACGGAATACCGAGTTTTAATTATGAATTGAACATTCGGTAACTCAGCTGACTACGAGTTAACCGATGAGGAGAAGCGAAGACGACGCGAGATAACATGGCCGAGAACGAAGCATAGAGAAGATATTTGGCGTTCACGAAACATGAAGAAAGGATTAGTTTTCCACCAATGTATCGATTACTACTGAAACATTGACGTATCGATTGTGATGCCCTGTGGAACTGGGTATGGGTCAATATGGGTACCTACTTACATATCTCGAAAGTTTTCTAGAATAGCGGAACCTAGGCGTGTGGTGTATGTTTTTACTCTAAAGGACGCTGATTGATCGGAATGTGGCGGGGACACTCTACCCTCACAGTTTTCCCCATGTTCCAGGTCCACAGGTACTTCCGACCTTCAAAATATGTAGATCTTGGCCTATACTCCACCCATCGGTCAGATTTCCATCACAATGGATTTAGCGTCAAAAATCCAGTGGCAAAATGATACATTGATGGAAAACTAATCCCTTCTTTATGTATCATGAACAATGCATCTCTTCTCTAAGCTCCATTCTTGGCCATGCTATATCGCGTCGTCTTCTCCAGTAATTATTGGTTAATATGTAGTCCGCTAGTTGACAATTGTTCTCTAGTAAATCTCGGTATTTTGTATTTTTTGTTCGCGAACCAATATTTATAGTGTAACGATTTATGTTCTTTTGTAAATAATTTATTACAATTGTTCACTCAAATGCACTGTCCTCATTCACACACTTACACAATCACAAGGCAAAATACCTGGTTGTTGCACTAATTTATAACGGGCACAGCAATGCGTCTATATTCTATATTTTTCTATATTCAGACTCCAAACTGAACTAAACTGCTGCAGCGTTCCTCGGTCCCTTTTATGCTCGCTCCATTGGACGAGAACCTTCTCGAGTCTTCCCTGGTTCTTCTTTTTCCTTTTGTTGTTTTCTGATAATACTTACAGGCTTCTTTGGCCGGGACTGAACTGTAGGTCAAGGTACTTAATAAGACGAGCCCTCTGCTTTTTATGGACATTATGTCCCCTCGCGAAGTGACGTCTTCCAATTTTAGTTCAAAATTACCCACTTTTCTTAATCTCAATCAGATGCGTAGGAAGACCGCTCCCTATTACATGCCTGTTATTTTGTGCATTTTGTTGTGTTCTTTGATGTCTGCAGGATGAAAGGCTGGTTCTAATTTAATTATAGATGTTCCGATTTGATGTTCCAAAAATGATCCGACCATGAGGTTATACGTAGATGGTTAGTTTGGTGGTCAGCTCAACACTCGACACTTCTTTGGTGTCCTCTGCATCCTTTTAACAGTAATGGATGCGCGCGGATGGGGTATCATTTTCCACTAAATGTTGGACGCTGAATCGATTGGAATGAGTCTCCATGTTGCTGATCCGAGGAATAACCAACCTCTGTGAAAGAATTTGCAGCGTGTGTGATCTAGACAACGCACACCGTTAAATTTTGGGGTAAATTGGAGAGATTGGTGTCTAACAAGAATACATGTTGATCATGAAATAATAACCCGAAATTAATTAATAACTTTTCCCAGTTCATCGAATGTTGTGATCATTACCAGACCTGTTACAGGGTCACGGTCACTTTCAATTTGTGCAAACGGTTATATTGTTAAAAAAAAAAAGTGAGTGAAGCTAATGACCGGAGAGGCTAAAATCTCCTTTGAACGCTCAAACACTGCCACAAAAAAAATCGTGCAAAATTTAAAATTTGTTCTGTTCTTAATCGATGGCTACCCTGATACAATAAAGAAACAATGGAAGGTTGAAGGCCCTGCAGTAAGATACATCTATGTAAATAGCAGAAGGGAGTCTGAGGGCTCTTATGGAGGTCAAGGTTGCGCCTCTTTACGATCTACCTGTTCAATAACCCTTCACCACCTTCAGCCGAGAAGAGAAATGCACGACCTTGCTCTCTCTCCCCTCAGCGCAACACGTTGCTGGGCACTGATTTCATAATTAAACGTCGTCGTCCCCTCTTAATACAATTGTAGATCCTGTTGTAGACAAGTCTTCAATGACGATTTACTCTTAAGACAGAAGGAATGAACAATATTGCACGTTGAAGCACCCCAAACCAACTATTTGAACGTAACTTCAAGGTTCTAGAATGTAACATCAGTCACGGAAATGTCCGGACTTTACCGTTGTGCAAACTAAGGAGGATTATGCTGGTATCCAGGCCAATCTGGAAAAGTTGGAGAATATCGGCAAATGCTTTGCTTCGACAAGAGCCCATAGCATGTTAAGTCCCACGTATACTACATTGAGGGACAAGCTCTTCTGAAACGGAGTGTGGTGAGGGACCTGGAGGTGCTATTCGACTCTTGCTCACTTTCAGGGCTCACGGGGCTTCATCAGGAAGAATTCCAGTGACTTTTCGTCCGTGGAGGCCTTTATTGCGCACTACCCTTGTTCGTCCCATTTCAGAGAACTGTTCATTGTTCTGGTCGCCCCTTTATGGAAACGGCAGGATGACGCTGGAGTAGCTTCAGAGGAGGTTCTTACTGCTTCTTTCAGGTCTGGAGCACTATTTGTGGTGGGTTCGAGATGTAAAGTTATCATAAGGAAACGACTATAGTGCAATTGAGGTATTTGACTAGAGTTTTCAGCTCCAGTTCCATAAATGGAATCCCTTAACATTTGCTACTGACGATTTACTACACGGCTGAGCCAGAAATGAGGCTTTTTGTGATTCATGTACGTCTACGGGCTGGCGCTGAACTGAAACCAAACATTTGGGGACACGGCGTTGGCCTCAATCAATAACAGGACTTCCATTGCTGACCTCGGTATCACGACGAAATCTCCCGGAGCATTGAAATCATCCCTTCTCGTTGTATTATAAATTTATCTGCTTGTTTTGTCAACAATTATTATCAAAAAGATGGATTTAATACCTGGACTTAATACCTGCAGCTTAGCTGATATACCCCAGAAAATTATGATTTAGTCGTGCACTCATACAGCGTAGCTGATGACAAAGATCGTAAAAATCGAAGGAGCAGTCACCAATCCAGAACTACATACAAGCAGTTGATATTCTCATTTTTGGTTGGTTATTCCTCGAATAATCGACATATGTTTTCATGCAAAAAAGTCAATCTCTCCAATTCGCCAAAAAAAAAAAAAAAAAAAAAAAAAAATCTGGACGTTTTAGGGTGCCTTGATCAAAACTAGCAAATGTCCGTCCACCGACCGCCGTCCACGCCGACTTTGGTAGTAGAAAATTTTTTGAAAACCTGAAATTTTGGTCGGGGTCTGTTCATTGCTCTAGTTGGTCCTCGAAACATTTCAACTCGATCGGACCAAATTCCTACCTAGGTACCTAGGCGTGAGGGGTATCATTTTCCACTAACTTTTGGACGCCGAATCCAATGAGACGGGTCCCTGAACGATTGGTGCCCTCTGGATGAGGCTATTGGTCAAAATGGGTGCCTATTTACCCATTTTGAATGAGTGTATTCCAGATGGTATCTTGGCGTGTGGGGTATCATTTTCCACTAACTTTTGGACCCTGAATCGTTGTGGGCCGAGTGAGACGGAGACGGCCACCAGGAGTGAACAAAGTTTGTTTGAAATACTTAGGTGTACCTTTAAATATATTTTAGACTATAGACGGTCAAACGGCACGGGCATTGCTGAAATCGTGTGATATATTTTCGGTAGAAAAGCAATGACACTTTTAATTTTCCTAGGTCGAATAATTTCTGAAATTACACTATGTATGTTTTTTTTGTCAATTAACATTTTTCGTATCGAATCGTTCTCTCCCTCGTTCGAAAGAGACAGGAAAATTGTTGCCGTCGTTGACATCGATTTATAGCCTCGTCACGAAATCAATGCACTTGCGCCTGCATAACTATGGAGAAAAGAGACTTTCGCAGCGCTACAGAGCCTGCATGCTGAACCTGTTTGAATTGTTCAAGTCCCATCGTCATGGCCTGGATTTTCCCTAAAATTATTTTTGTCGGATGACGTTCGACTGTGCTGAGTGCAGTTATTTAGACCGCGACAAATTCAAAATCACGATTTTTTAAATAGAAACTTCCCGATTTGTATTAGTAGTATCCTTTAGGATTCTTGTTTTAAATTTAGATTCTTTTATATGTTTAAATACCCCTGAGGATAGTTATGAGGGGATTGGCTGGCTTGGGATTGGTTGTTATTTAGTCTGCAGTTGAGCTTTTATTGTGAGAATGGAGAACTTACACGTTTCGGCACACATTTCCTTGCTCTGCTCCTGGTGTCCACATACCCTGAGTTTGATTGGTTATTCCTTGAATAATCAACCTATGTAATTATGCCAGAGGTCAACCTCTCCGATTAGCAACAACCATTTTCATGATATCTAGTTCGAAAAACTGAAATGTCCGTCGTCCGCGGCATATAATGGATTTTTTTTGTTTAAATCGGAAATTTTGGCTTGGGGCCTTCGGCTCAAATTGAAACTTGATTTTCGGGATTTTTTGCGAGCTGGCCACGTGGGGTATAGTTTTCAATTAAATTTTGGACGCTGCATGTAATGGGTCCCGGATGGTGGATACGGGCCAAATGGGTACCTAACTACCTACATCAAAAGTGGGTTTTCGAGATTTTTGGGTACCTAGGCGTGTGAGGTATCATTTTCCACTAAATGTTGAATGCTATTGATTGGGATGAGTTCGGGACACTCCACACTCTCTGTTTTCCCTATAATCTTGCTCCAAAAAGTAATCAACCATTGTAGATAAATTTGCATCGTTTTTCCTAATAACTAGTGTGAGGAACTTAGATATAATTTCTCCTTGCTCTCTTCATAACTACTGCGTAGCGTGTAGGACATACAAGAAATCAATCAACGGGATTGTCCCATTTTGAAAACTACCCAAGTACTACACCTCGCTTTGTTATATATGTTTATACGCGTAAGGAAACAAATCTTGAGAACACACATTCATGACTGGGAGAACTGCCAAAGCTTTGGGCTAGCGAAGGTACGAGTCGATGAGATCGACGTGATGAGACTTGTGGGTGGTTGTGGCCGGGTGTGAAGAGATAAGCCTCACGTAGTACTACTACTCGACTCTCGACCGCACATGGTAAACACAGGCCGACTGTCTGGGCTCGCTTACACTTTCCCGACCCCGTTTCTCGATCTAGCAGCCCCTCTCCCGTGCATTCCACTTGCCTTATGGCGGTTTTTCAAATAATTACGTTTTCACGTGTTGCTCTGAATTCAAACGTGCCCTCGCGCAGTGCAACGTCGTCTCATGATTTTCGTCTGGTGAACCCAGAGGGCGCTGCTAGATGAAGGCGCTGTACGCGGCAGAACTTACTCCAATCGGTATCTGATGATTGCGGATCTTCAGTACAACCAATCGCGTCATCCACTTTCGATCGACGCCCTAATACGTCATCCGAACCCTCCCCGGTGTTTGTGGAGAACTCGAGGAGTTCCTGTCGTTAATGGTGAATCTGTTTTCCGAGTCGGTAGGTACAACACAAGGCCAAGTGTTACGCAATAAGTCGCTCGCATCCCAGAAGACGGAATGAATAACAAGACAAACTGTCAGGCCTCTGGTTGAGAATAATATTTTCATTTATTTGGATCAAAAGATGCTTCCACATTTAAAAATCATAAATTCTTCACCCAATTTTCTAAAATGCTCTTTATCGTAGAATTCGGTCGTACAAAATTTACATACATTATTTGGAGACACATTTTTCTTCGCTAACGAGCCCTTCAATGCGTTATAGTAATTTTAATTACACGGTATTTTATAGTAAAATACATTCGATTTCTTATAAAATAAGTGAAAAGTAAAAATTGAATAAAACCAAAGCATTCTGACAAATAAATTAAAGGATGGGGAAATTCTTATGTTTTAGCGACATCGAGTATCTTTGGGAACGATAGAAGATGTTCTGGGTCCTTCCTTCTGGGCGACAGACTTGCGATAGATGTGCTGTATGCTTAGAGTCCAACAACTCAACACAACTATATATGCCTTTGCCAATTAGTCGAACCTGTAGAGAGCCAGCCAAAATCTACTAAGCACTTTGGAATTTCACGATAGGTAGGACCATTTGGACTAGACATTACAAGGCTTGCAACTCTTTGAACGTGAAAGACAAATTTACCAACTTGACACATTTTTTAATCTATTTGTGTGAATGTTTTTCAACTTATTCCAACTATAAAAATGCAATTAATGTTCTAAGCAATTTAATCTGCCTCATTGTGATTCCAAAACCTTCTTCACCAAGATAAATTGTTAAATCAAGTCCTTTAAAAAAAGTTTAAAAATTTTGAAGGAAACTGTCATGACCAGAATGCAGGGCTGACGTCTTGTAACATGCGTATTTTTTTCTGAAGAATAGTCATGAAACACGTCTGCCATGTAATCTTATGAACCGGAGAAAACTGAAAATTTCAGATCCTAGCACAAAAGGACATGGGTTGTTGATTGATTGCCTTGTAGTAAACTGGCTAAATTTGGCTCACAACAAGGCGAGTGCACGTACTCAACGATTGAATGTATGTGGATCGTTACAATGGTTGTGTTCCTTCCTGGCATTTCTTGGAAGCACATCCAATGTAATCAATACACATTCAAAGGCCTGTTTACGCAGGACGAGCAGTTTGCAAACATTCGCAACGTTCACACTGCCCGAGCACGCCCGCACAAGCATTATCCCTGACAAAATCTGCGTTGTCGAATATTTCTATCTGAGCTGAGTCGATGGTTGTGTTACTGTCGGGAAGTGAAAAGGTGAGAAGAAGAAGGTCTTTCTTTCTGAAAAGAAGGAATTCTGCCGCAGCTGCTTGACTTTTTGAAAATTCAACGCGTTTTTCGACTCCGAAAACAATAACGTCGGTATTACCTAAAAGAAAAAGCATACAAACAAAGGAACAGCTATGTGAACCTCAAAAAATGTTGAAATATAATGCGGTATTACTGGACGCTTGCTCTCTCGCCGATAGGCCGTTTACACGCACAACGGACATGCAACAAGCTCAAAACTTCAATGGTCGTCAACTTCAAAACTTCAAAATTCGTCGGTTCAAGTACCGACAAATGGTGGAACGCGCTCGGACATTCGAAACCGGAGATTACAAGCTTTGGTGTCCAACCTGAGTTCGCAGTGCAGTTCAGAGCTGTCCCGAACTGTAAGGGGAACTTATACGGGCATGCGCAGTGCCATTTTAGTCGTTTGTTGCAAGAATAGAGATATATTGGAGGATGCGTGGGTTTTGGTGGAGAAATTACCCGTCAAACGTTTCAGGTTGGTGCACGAAGTCAAAAATTACGGCCTCGCCGAAGGGAGTTTGTTACAGGTGAAATGAAAAGACAGCGGAGGGAGAGGTGAAAGTAATATTGCGCGATGTTGTTCAGGGGCTTAAATTTCAGAACCCTCTCCGTGAATTTTCATATTGAATGTTCTCTCCGGCTAAAGGGACGATCGCGCAGGAGTAATGAATGAGGGCGAGGGAGATTGTGCTGAAGAAGGGCGGGTTTTGAGGGGGAAACCGCCCCCAACGAGCGTCGCCATGGAAACCAAGTGGCAATACACTTTCCTGTGATATTGTTATTGCGCCCACGCTTCTCCGGAGCCTCGCTCTTTTCCCTGACGTTCGCTCCTGCAACCTTCCGCCCTTTCCACGAAGCTGGTCCCTGGAAAAACAAACCCTCTACAACTTTAATCACTACTGCTCTTGCCGGTTCCCTGGACCGTAATTTGATTAGCGAGTTTTCTTCATAAATACAACGCGTTCTCCAATGCTACGGGATGGTGTCCTCCAACACCTTTGATCTTCATCCTGTTGAAATCCCCCAGTTAGTGCAGGCTGAGAATCCCTGACCAATGTTTCAGATTTTTAGAAAATTTTACTACCAAAAACAGGTGGAGGACGGTCAGAATACCTTTTGGTTGGGAGATTCCTTGAATAATCATGAGCTGTAAGTCAACCTCTCCGATTCGCCCCAAAATATATTTCTGTGCGTATTAAGGTGTTAAGATCAAAATAGACAAATGCCCGTCATCCACGCTGTTTTTGGTAATAGACATTTTTCTAAAAATCTGAAATTTTGGTCAGGGTCCCGTTCTTGACTCTAGTTGGTCCTCATAACCTTTCAACCCGATCGAACAAAAACGGTGGGGGGGGGGGGGGGGTGCTAGGTGTTTATCGAAGAATGGGTTTTCGAGATTTTTAGCGATCTAGGCGTGTGGGGGATTACTCTACTACTCTCTACTAAATTTTGCACGCTCAATCCAATGGGATGGGTTCCGGAACGATAGGCACCCACCGGAAGAGGGTATGGGTCCTGGACACTCCACACTCCCTGCTTTCCCCCTCTTTCTCCATGATCCTGGTCCGAGGAATAACCAACCCCTGTGAGAGAATTTGCAGCGTTTTGTTCTAGACACCATGAGAAAAATGTTGGGCCAATAGGAGATTGTTATCCATTTATGACCTTAGCCATAATTGTGTACATGTAACATGTAACACATAACGATACCAGCGCACTCCCTGGAATGATCCCCTAGAATCTGGATTTGAATCGCATGAGGACTTCAACTTAAAAACTACAGCAAAATAAGCAGTTGGACCCTTGTAGGCTGGAAGAACCCTAGAAATGATTATCTTGGTTGTATACATTTAGTAATCAACTTGATGAATTTCCAGGCACATTGAGTACCTTGAGGTATCTTGAGGTGTTAATGAAGTAACCAACTGCACTGTCAGGGTTCGTTGATACTCTACTTATCCAAATTTAAATTTGACGCATGGCTTTTTCCTGTTATGCAGCATCAACTACAAGTGTAGGCGTTAAATGCAGAGTTTATGTGTGGGTGTAGCAGCCTTGAGAGCTGACATCAGAATGTGTCAAGGGCTGAGGTCTTCACTCCTTCCTATATTTATTTTTATATTTTCTATATATTTATAATATTTTCTCAACATCGATTAAACTTTAACTTCACTCAAGCCATCACGATTATGAGTTGGACAGCTGGGGTGCTTATTACATTTCAAAACGTTTTGCGGTGATTTCGCACCTTGCGACGAGCTCCGGTTGATTCGGAATGTTGATTCGAATAATGATAGCGAGCCTTGTAAAGCTCCCACTATTAGAAGAGCGTGGGAGTCTCATTGTTTCGGCTGGGAAGTTGAGCTCATTGTTTGCGATGAGAAAATGCTTGGCCTCAATGCACCGGTATGTCTATTTAAATGGGAAAAACTCAGCCTACAGGTTCAATCGAGCAAACCATCCGTGATGTAGATATTACCAAATGGAATAGAATCACAGTAGTTTTATTTATTTTTATGGTTGAGCATACTTCGTCAATGGTAGGCAAATGCCTACCATCAGAAATTCCATGCAGGAGCAATTTGTGACGAGACTCCCATGTAATCTAAGCTGTACATGTAGTAAAATAAGGTTCATGGGACGTAAAGGCGAGTTTAATACAACACCATTTTGACGCAAAATGTCCTCTTCCCTCTCGAACCTTCTCAATCAAGAATTTCCGAAGCGGAGTCTTCGCAGGTTCTTCGCGGAAAGATCGTACCCATGCCCATACACGTTTCTCATACAAAACGCTGCAAATTGTTTCACAGGGGTCATTCCTCTGAACAGGAGCATGGGGACTCATTCCAATCGATTCAGCGTCCAAAAATTAGTGGAAAACGATACCCCACGCGCCTAAATCGTCGAACATGGGGAAAATGGGGAGACAAGTGGGTGTGGTCGAACCCATTCCAATCGATTCAGGGTCCAATATTTAATCTAATGTCTGTCATTCTAGATCGCCGAAAATATCGAAAATCCATTTTTTGATTTACGCATTTCGACCTAGAAGAGAGAGATTGAGATACATTATTAGTGACGCTGTGGAGACTGCGTTGTTGTTGCACAATGACGCTGACAAAGCTCCACATGAGCCTAGAGACACTCAGCGTTGAGGATTTCGGTCCAGTTCCCGCAAGTTGACGCCGACGGGGAACCCCACAGCTCCCTTTTCTGGAGACATTCCACCTTTTGGTTGGTTATTCTTTGACTAAACCTATGTTTTCATGCAGAAAGTAAATCTCCAATTCGTCCCAAAATCTTTTTCTGGGCGTTTCAAGGTGTCTAGGTAAAAATAAGCGAATGCACGTCCGCGTCCACCGTCCACGCAGCAGAAAATGTCCAAAAGATCTAAAATTTTGTTCAGGGACCTGGAAAATTTTAGCCCAATTGGATCCCATTGTGGTGGGGGGAGGGGGTGTCAAAATGTGTATTTTGAAAAATGTATTTTTGAGATTTTCGGCGATCTGGTGGGTTATCATTTTTGACTTGGTTTGGGTGCCGAATCCAATGAGACGGGTCCCGGAACGATTAGTGCCCACCGGAAGGGGTCATGGGTCAAAATGGGTATCTATCTACCTATTTCGAAAGTGGGTTTTCCAGATTTCTGGTAGCTAGGCGTTAAATGGCTGAAAATGGGGTTTCATATATATCATTTTTACCCTCTTGTGATGTACAGAATTCTGTTATGTCAAAATAAGAATCGGAGAGCCATATCTAGTATTTTGGATAAATGTTCAGGAAAGCAGAATTTTGGGGCGTTTGACCTCTTTAGAGTTCGTAGGGTATAATAGCATGTTTGCTGGCATTCTAAAGCATGCCTCACTTGGGCGGTCGGAATTTGTTGATAATCCGGCGGTTGTTTGTTGTTTTTGAGGTATGTTCAAGACGGAGAGGCGCCCGGATCCGCAAAGCCAGACGGACGCCACCAGTCGTATCGATCCTCCACCCCTGCTGAACCATCCCCACTCATCTGTTGGAATCCGTGAACATTACCTGAAAACCTTCCGAGTACCCGTACAGACGAGAAAGCAACTCTCCGGAGTATCAACGACTAAGATCAAAATCCAATTATTGGAAACTCGTGTAGAGGCGCGAGATTATTAGAGGGACAGACTCAGTTTCATTGCTGAGTTAAAGGAAATTGGTGAGCTTACTCTTTAGATACGGCATTGAGAGCAATCACAGTAATTTACTTCTTGCAGTAGCAGAAGTTGACAGCTTTCTGTCAATCAGCCTGCTGAAACTTAATATTTAGCCCGCTGATACCTGATATGAATAATGATGAGATACAAAAGTGAGCAGAATGGAAGATCAAAATTTTCATTATGGCCATTTCTTTCGAAAGCTTTTCCGAATCATAGTCCCTTGCTTCCCAACCAGAAAGGGGCGACGGTTCAGGATAATGCGGGTTGATGTAAGAGAAACCCTTTTCCGTTCAGTTGGAATGGTCGGACACCGTGTTAAACACGCGCAGTCCTCGTCGAACAGCAGCATTAACACCGTTGAACAAGAGAGGAATGAGACTTACACGTACCAGGATCCAACTCGTGTCGAACAAGTCATCTTAATCCTTTCGGGATGTGAACGTATTCATTTTGCTTATGGCGACCTAGTGACCTACGACATCATCAATCATGAAAACGATGTGTAAATAGCCTAGGATCCTTTTAAATTGATTCTGCTTCTAAATTATCTAAATTCCAAATAACCTCAAAAACAGAACTGTGTGTTTGTGGCTGAGCTAACCAGGCCCCCAACCAGGTCTATGCGTGTTAGTTGAAATATTTTGTTGTATCAGTATGCACTCAAATTTTCTGCAACGTGAAGTTTAGAATAAACCTATATATTTCTGTTATGCATTTGATATAGTTAATTAAACTAAGAAACTGTCACCAGGGACGTTTTAGATGGACTAGTTACATTTTGATATCATAACTGGTCGACTAGTTACATTTTTGTAATCATAATTGACCAATAATTACAATAATAATGACCACGATAATAATATTAATATTGTACCAGAGTTAAAAAAAAAGACAGTATGGGTAAAAATGTGTTTTTTGATTATTGGGATTTTTCGGAACCAAGGCATGTGAGGTTTTTGAGAAGGCATTTTTGAGGGGTATCATTTTCGGTTGGCTATTCACTGAATAATCAACCCATGTTTCTCAACCCTTGATGTTCTTCAACCCTTGATTCTCGACCTTTTACCCAACATTTTATTTCTGGACGTTTCATGATGTCTGAAACGCTGCACATTCTCTTACGGAGGTTGGTTATCCCTCAGATTAGGAGCATGGAGAACAATTCTAATCCATTCAGCGTCCAAAATTTAGTGGATAATCATACCCTACACTCCTAGGTACCAGAAATCTCGAAAACACACATTCGATATGGGTAGCTAGATACCCATTTTGACCCATTACCTATGGGCACCAATCGTTTCAAAACCCGTCTCATTGGATTCAGCGTCCAAAGTTAAGTCGAAAACGATTCTCCACACGCCTGGATCGTCCGGAAATCTCAAAAACATTTTTTCCGAAAAACTAATTTTGACCCCCCCCCCTTCCCCCCTCTCCATCCCCGTAGAAATTTGGTCCGATCGTTTCGAGGGTCAACAAGAGCGCCTGAAACAGGTCCTTGACCAAAATTTTAGATTTTTAGAAATCTGGCCACTCCAAAATCGGCGTGGACGGTGGACGGACATTTACTTATTTTGATCTAGACACATTGAAATGCCCAGAAAAAAATTGGGCTTAATCGGAGAGATGGATTACCCAACCTATGCTCTCTTTCACAGGGGTTGGTTATTCCTCGGACCAGAAGCATAGGGAAAAAAGAGGGAGTGGAGTATACCGGACTCTGAATCAATTGAAATGTGAAAATAATGCCCCACAAAAAATGAAAATAGTGAAAAATAATACCCCACACGCCTTCCCAAACAAATAGGTAGGTAGGTACCTATTTTGAACCATTGCCCCTTCCGGTGGTCGCCAATCGGTTCGGGACCCATTTCATGGTCACTCTCCAACATTTAGTGAAAATGAGACCCACATGCTTAGATCGACGAAAATATTGAAAATCTATTTTTCAAAAAACACATTTTGACAACTCCCCCGTTTTGGTCCCTGACCAAAATGTCTGATTTTTATCATGTTTTCTACTACCAATAACGGCGAAGATTAGAAAGTAATGAACGATTATTTTCATTTATTATAGGGTTGGAAATCATGACCTGTGCCAACTATCAACCAGGTTTTTCTGGAGGGCAAAACGTCGGAATTCGATCTAAGCCTGACACGGTTTTGCCCCTGTTGATGCCGTGTAACCGGCTTCTCCACCGTAAACGTCTTATTGACACGTGCCACCCTCGTTTTTTGTGGAGGCGCATCAAATTATACACCGCAGATATACTCGACAAGCGAATAAAAAATCCTGACTCAACTTGTAACCTGCTCTCTCGGTTTTAACATCCTTCATCACCGTGGTGATAATGAGTTAAGACCCTTTTTATATTCACGGAAAAAGGGGCTGGTTTGACGAAACGATGTGCGATTTAGGTCTCATTCTGGAGATCATTGACATTCATGCTCGAGTAATCGAAAGCCATCCTTCTGAACCATGAACAGGAGAGAGTTCTTTTCGAACTGATTAAACTAACACTTCTGCAGTGCTCTAGAATGTACGTAAACGCATTTTATTATTAAAAAAAAAAAAAAATCATTCACTAAATTACGTTTTTATGGGAACCAGCCTGTCAGGTAATCAATGATTGGGATGTAGCTAACAAACGTACGGCCGACGGACATTTGGTTTCTTTGATGCGGACATTGTGATACGTAAACTGTAACATTTCGAGGCGATTCGGATAGACCTTTGGCATGAAAATATAATGAATAATAAAAAAAAAGCTGCATTCTTTCACAGGGATGGGTTATTCCTTGGACCAGGATCATGAGGAAAATGAGGAAAACAGCGGGTATGGAGTGTCCCGTGCTCATTCCGCCGCATCTCCTCTTTATACTCCATTCTCGGCCAGTTACCGCTTGTTTCATTTTCGTATTAATACTCAGTATTCTGTATTTTCCCTTCGCTGTATCCCCAACGAGTTTCTAATCGAGTTGTCGCAGATCCTTTACCTACCCTGAGCAATTATGGGTTATACTTTTTCCTTTCGTTGTTTTGTGATGATACTTACGGGCTTCTTCGGTCGGTACTGGACTACAGGACAAGGTACTTACTATGACGAGTCCCTTGCTTTTTACGGACATTATCCCCGACCCGTGACGAAATTACCCTCCTTTTCATCTTAATCAGATGCGTATGATGTTCCTATTTGATGTTCCAAGAAATGATCCGACCATGAAGTTACAGATGATAAGTTAGGTGGTCAGATTCTCTCAATACTCAACACTTCATTAGTGTCAACTGCCACCTACCAAAAATTATGAACCTGCTCGAATGGGTTTTCGGGTACCTAGGGTATCATTTTTTACTAAATGTTGGATGTTGAATCGATTGGAATGAGCTCGGGACACTCCACACTAATTGTTTTCCTAATTTTCCCATGCTCCTGGTCCAAGGAATAACTAACCCCTGTGAAAGAATTTGCAGTGTTTCTAAATACGTGTGACTGGTTAGGTAGAAACTAATCAAACCCCCGCGCGCCGATTTTTTGCGTTGATAAGCATAGACAAATAGGTAGATTTATAGGTGAATAAGTAGATAGAAAGATCAATAATAATTATTTATTTTCAATCTTGAAATTTGTTTACAGTAGATAGATGCGGCAGAAATCTTGAAAAATTTTACAGTAGATAATTAACAACAATAACAATTAATAATGCAGAATAAATTTGAGACTAAGAATATTGATGAATGCCTGAGTATGCATATTGCTGTCTTGTACACCTAGCGAAAATACATAATGCGAAGTGCTATGACTGTGCTGGAGAGTTGAAGCAGCTCTGGCCCAGCACGGATGTAGTTTCTCCTCACTTTTGGTCGGTTATTCCTTGAATAATCAACTTATGTTTTCATGCAAATGGTCAACCTCTCCGATTCGGCTCAAAATTTTTTTCTTGACGTTTCATGATGTCCTGATCAAAAAAGGTCAATGTCCGTCCGCCGTCCATTGTCCACGCCGTTTTTGGTAGTAGAAAATTTTCGAAATATCTGAAATTTGGGTCAGAGGTCTGTTCCCGGCCGAGACGGGTCCTCGAAACTTTTCAGCCCGATCGGACCAAATTGGGGGGGGGGGGGGGGTAGGGGTCAAAATGTGTTTTTTGAAAAATGGATTCTCGAGATTTTGGGCGATCTAGGCGAGTAGGGTGTCATTTTCCACTAAATTTTGGACGCTGAATCCAATGAAACGGGTCCTAGAACAATTGGCACCCACTGGAAGAAGTAATGGGTCAAATTGGGTATTTATTACCTATTTTGAATATTTGTTTTTGGGATTTCTGCTACCTAGGTGTGTGGGGTATAGTTTCCCACTAAATTTTGGACGCTTAATCCAATTAAATGGGCCCAGAACGATTGGCACTCACTGGAAGAAGTTATGGGTCAAAATGTGTATTCATCTACCCATTTTGAATATGTGTTTTCGAAATTCTGGTACCTAGGCTTGTGGGGTATCATTTTCCACTAAATTTTGGACGCTTAATTCAAGATGTGGTCCAATAACATCACCACTGATGGTCAAATGGTATTTTACCATTTGAAGATTGTGTTTCGGATGTCCCAGGCGGTAATCATTTTCCACTAATTGACCTGTCAAGATGTGTCAGAAGATGGAAGAAGTTATGGGTCAAAATGGGTATGTATCCAACGCAGGCTCGAACATACTGCGCAACTTTTCCCTGAACTGCAGATTTTACCTTTTAATAAATTAATTGCTCTTAACAATATTAAGCAAATAATAAAGACAAAACACTACAACCTCCCCTCTCACACAGCAAACACTAGATTCAGTAACAACTATAAAATTGAGTACCCATTCTTCCGCACTACCTTCGCTCAGAAATCATACAAATTTAGGGGCCTTCATGTTTTCAACGATCTACCTAGCCAATTAAGGGAAAAATTACTTCACAATAAACTGACTAGACCATTAAAAAAACAGCTAATGATGTACTTCCTACATAACTGTTAAATACAAAAAATGTAACCTATGTACTACATAACTATAGCTATAGCTAAATTAAATGAATTTGCCTGGCACTGCATGCTAGCGTACCGTCAGAACCTGCTCATCCCCCACCACGAGCTCTTGCTCATATGGGGGATTAATTTCGTAGGATATATGATCGCGGCGGATCATGCCGGTTGTGTCAAACACAAATGTGTGCATCCGCTGTACTTTGTCATGTTTTTCATGTGCTTAAATTGAAATAAATTTATTAAAAAAAAAAAAAAAAAAAAAAAATTTGTATGTGTCAGGATTTCTGGTGCCTAGGCGTGTGGGGTATCATATTCCACTAAATTTTGGACCCTGAATCGATTGGAATGGGTCTGAGACCCGCCACACCCACTGTTTCCCCCATTCGAGGAATAACCAACCCGTGTGTAAGAATTTGCAGATTTTTTCTACAATCTCGAATCTGTTCCTGGAGCCACTGGAAGAAGTTTTGAGTGGATACTTCTAGTGCTTCCCCTTGGCGACTCTCTTTGCAAGTATTGCAGTATCTCTTTGCAAAATAATCAGAGTTAAAATGATTTTAGACAATGAACCCCAATGTTCAGGCTTTGGAAGGTCTTTGAACTTGTTACGTCGGTAATAATGAGAGAATTTTTACTTCAGTCGATACTTATCTCCCGCGGGCTTGCACAACTTATGAGCAATGGCTCATAGTAGAGATGAGAGAACAATACTAGTAAAAGCGATATGGGTCAGCTTGTTTAGGTACTACAACTTGTAGACCGCATACCCGACGTACCCAGTTACATGGAGGATCGTGTCTTCTCCAATGTTATTCAGTATTCTGTTGAAAGTAAAATCTTTTTAATTTTATTTATTTTTCTCAATCAGATAGGCTAACTGTGGTTAGCTACTGCAGGATTACAATTTGGATCACATATGAGCAAAACTCTATAATTCTAGTTCTTGGTAAACTCACTGGTGGCCTCTAATGCCATCGTTTCATTCCGATATGTACGAATATAGTTTCATTATAAATCCTTCGAAAGAATTAGGATTCTACTTTGTAGTAGAAGCCACTTCTGTGGCCATCATTGCCATCTCATCTGGTTGCGCTGACGAGAATATAGCGTCCCAACGAAGAGCAAGGCTGCTCATTACCTCTCGACATAACTTCCTTGTTGTATTATTCAGCAAAAGGAGCTTCTCAGGTTGGCTAAATCGATCCGCCTCCGAAGCGAAGCGTTACTCGTTCTTCGACACGCGTTCCTCATCTACGAAAAGAGGCAAAATTTGGAAATTCAGTCCCAAGTTCTTATTTTCTATTTTTACCTTTCCCTTTTAATATAAATTTTATGAGTTATATTCCTCACTCTACAATGTCTTTATTATAAAAATCTTAATTTTCCCCAAAAAAATTAAACGAACTTAATTTTTGTATGTATACGCCTCAACGATGGTATTTTTAACGCGATCAGGGAGTTATAAGGAAATCCCAGTGTTGGTCTCGTCCAGGTACCGGTGGTGCTCAGGGGTCCCACGTCCCCCACTCTTTCCTTGTGCTCAGCTCGAGGGACCTCCGAGCTCAACTTCGGACGAGGGCGTTGAACTCCTTGGTTGGCCCCACTCTTCGTCTGTTGCCTCTTCGTCCAATCCTCAACTTTTTCTTGTACATTTTTACATGGGGGATATAATGCGAGTTGAAGCTTGCACTTGGAAACGCAGACTCGCCCCTCCTTGGACAGCGATGCGACGCCTCATGAGGCATACTGTCCCTCTATTGCTGTTAGCGATCCAGGATAAAAGATCTACTTCTCCATCCAAAGTCAGGATGAGCCGAGAAGAGAAAATTCTGCTTTTTCAAAATGACTTTTACATCGCTTTTCCCAATCAATGATGGCGATTTGAGAATGAGGAGTTTTCTGTTAATAGGGTCAGTAGATCATAGAATGTAATTCTTGCAATAATGTGCAAAATTTTGGATCGTAGTGGGATACTCTCCACCCGAAGCACGTAGCTAGTGAATTAAAAGGTATAAATGATGAATTATGAGGTAATAACGTGGACCATTGTGACTAAGGGCGACATATATATATGGATTTTTTTTTTAAATATTGAAGGATGTTCAGTCAACAGCTATGTGATAGAAATGTATGATCTCTCCAGTGAGCAAAGCTCTTTTTTTTTTTTTTTTTGCCACTCAGAATGGAGTTTATTATTTTAGCTGACTTAAAGACTGGTGCATACTCATTCATTTGAAGGAGAAGTGGAAGGACCCAGAGTAGAGCCAATCAGAATTGACTGCGCTCAACCGTTTTGCCATATTCTTCTTGTTTGTTCTTAAACTGTGGGTGGACGATGAAGAAGAAGAAGGAGGCTGGTGATAGTGACGGGAGTTTTATGTGGTCGTGATTGTAATAATAATTTCATTTGTGATCCATTCTCTAGTCGTAAGGTGTGATTTACATACTGACGAATAATGTGGAAATTCGGCACCCCGAGTACAAAATAGACAAATATGGCTGACCCAAGGTATGTCGCTACCTGAATACAGAGAAGTTGTAGGGACAGCCTTTACAGAAACGGTATGAACAGTCAGAACGCGCTTTGGGGAGAACGAGCGTATGGACCATTCAAAACAAGGCTTGAGACGAAGAATATGGCGAAATAGCGAAGCGCTTGACTTGCGCCCAGGGCGTTCAGAAATCAAATCTTTCTGATCTCTGACGGGGGAAGCAGTACAGAGCCCCACCATTTGCGCAGTCAATTCCGATAGGCTCTTCATTGCGTCATTCCATTTTATGACTATTAAGAATGGATGAGTATGAACCTGGCTAACTTTTCTCCTACAAACCATTCATCAGCGTCCTTGAGACAGTTTGTGGTACAAGCAAATGTCTCAGTCCAGGTGTTTCAAGAGAATTATAAGTATGCTCAAGCTTCCTCCTTCGTTGATGCAGGCAATGCCATAATTGGTCCGAGCACAGTAGAGAAAGTTCCAAAGTCGCCATGAACCATGGCTTCTAACGATCCATTCAATTTGGCGCACGTGTGCTTCCTTCCAAATAGCCTTTGATTTACCAAGCAATGCCGAGCGAACCCACTCCAACAATTCACTGTGCGAGATTGTGTAAAAATGAATGACACGAGGTCAGTGGCGTGTAATAGTTATTTCTTTCTTTAGGTACTCTTGGGTGCTACTCAGAACCGCTGCAGTTCATAAAATCCACTTGTAAAGGATGAGTGTGAAATTTTTTTCTCTGTGAAATGTTATTGAAATTGATCAGAAGTTAAATTAATAAATCCCAAGCTCTTTCATATTGTAAGTGTATCGTTACAACTTAAACCTCAGTCACTTGAAGAACTCACGCGCTGCCACTGATAAGAAGAAAGAAGAAGAAAATAAGTTTATTCTAGTTAAATGCAGTACATAAATGAATCATAATAGTCTTTGAAAAAAAAATAAACAATACGGCTTGGTATGAACCGTCAGCCGGACCTTAGTGTTTGCAGGACATATAAAATTAGAACAAAATAATAATGATTCCTCATACAGTGTACGTAGAATAAAATAAGGGCAAAAAAGATATTTGAATAGGTGACGGAAATGAGAGGGCTCTATTTGCTCTAAATCTAGGACCTCTATGTGAGAAAGGGCAACCGATATTGCCACGCTAGATCGCAGTACCTGACCACCCTCCTCCATTCATCAACACTGTCTAACAACCTGATCGCATGATCTCTGGAGAGGTCATAAGTTCCGAACACCTCCAAGCGGATCTGTGAGAGTGTGGGGCAGATGCACAGGAAATGATGAAGATCTTCCTTCGCATGAAGACTGCACAGAGGACACTCTTCTGACGAGTCCGTAGCGTATGGCTTACGATTCAGATTGACCAGCTCACAACGGATCCTGAACATCCACTTGGTAACCCTCATTTCCACTCCTGCGCATCTACTGAAGCTGGCACACTTAACCCCAGGGCACAGCTCCCTGTACAGGGTGAAGTTTTCAGAAGACCGAGCCCGGGCCCACCACTGGTCATGTTTCTCCCGACGGAATCCCTCCAGGACCTCTCCAGCCTCTTTCCTGAAACTCGCGCCATTGAATGAGTGCAGGGAGTTTTCCACACCGTACTTCATCGCCATGATCCCATATTCCTCCGCCCAGGAGATGCCTCTCCGAACCACCTCTCTTGCGACGATCTTGGGCAACCGATGGTCCGGCATGTTCATTACCTTAGTGATGTATTTAAGGTGGGATCCTAGGGTGAACGTATGAATGGTGTCGAGCTCGGTTTCCAAATGAATGATGTAGTTCGGAGCATAAGCGGGCAAACCGAATAATCGCTTCAGCCAGACCATCAGGACACTCTCTGCAGAAGAGTACTCACGGAACCCCCAGCACTCAGAAGCGTAGCATAAAATAGAACGAACTATTGCCTGGAAAACATGGAGCTTTGATTGCAGAGGAACGCTGGCGTCGGAGAAGAGGGCACCCCACATATAGTTCATGGCAAACCTGGCAGTGCTGGACTTCGACCTCAGGTGCCGGGTGAATGACAGCCTTGGCGTCAAAGTAACTCCGAGGTAGACGTAGTTATTGACAATTTCTATGTCCTCCTTACCGAGCTTCCATCTCTCAGATCTGCGACGGCGGCCTCCATTCTGGAAGATCAGGATTTTTGACTTTGCCAAATTCAATGTGAGGCCCCACCTCTCACAGTACTTTCTCAGCTTGTTAATGTTAGCCTGTAAAGTTGTTGGGTCAGTATCTAGCATCACTAAATCGTCAGCCTACATAAGCACCCGAACGTCCACACCACCAACCCGAATTCCAAAGTCGAGCTCCCGTACCAAGTCATCGATGAAAAGGGAAAAAGAATGGGGCTTAGTGGGCAGCCCCTGCCACTGATAAGAGATTATATATATTCATAGACCCTGATGCGTGACAGTTCGTCTGACTATGAGAACACGCTGTAATTCACCGTGCTTTCACAATACATTGGGCCTTCATCAGGGATCTAAAAAACATAATTCAACAATGTAGTGAGATACCAATATCAAGCTTACACATTGAATCTAGACACGTTGAAAGACAAACAATTTTTGGTAAAATTGGAGATCGACAAGGACAAGACAATAAGGAATAATAAACCCTAACAACACGCAGGATTATTTTTACTTGTATGTACATACAACCAACCCGTGACGGTGGTACAAGGGGGGTTTTTCCACCTCTTTCGGAAATCCCCTTACTCATAGTTCGTACGTATAGGTGATTTCACTCTCTCTTAAAGCAGAATTTTATCGAATAAACTCAAAATGCCACTTGACCTTAGATAGAGCAGATAAAGTACGATGATCCCGGCTACTCAGTTTCAATCAGAGATTATTTAAACCGTGACAAAACCGTTCGCTCTACCAAATTGTTGGTATCTCACAGAAATAGTATGAGCCTAATGTTAACAATACAGCGCATGACAACGAATCCTTCCTTTTTAAATATCATTCAGCAAGTCATCATTATTTGCCTGCCTCTCATTTCAATTACTTGATTATTATTGATAGTGCCTGCTGCCAGATGTGATGCTTGTTCAGAGTTTTTAATGCTACTGAATTATATTTAAAACACTATTGGCTCACTGATATAACACTTTTGAAAACGGAAGGACACATTTTAAAAATCGTTCCCCGTTCCTGAGTCGACGCAGGGACTCAGTTCGCACAGTTCCCTTCCCTGGAGACTAATTACCCCATTAGCGACGCGGCGGAGCCGAAGGTTGGGCCCAATGACGACGTCTTGAGAGGATATGTGCGACGTCGCTATGCGTCAGAACATCCTCATCAGAGAATACTTAGTCCTCATAATGACGCTGTAGGGGCGGTTTGACGCCTGTAGGGCCTCTCTTGTCTCCCATTATAAAAACATCGAACTTTACTCCACCGTTCCTCTATTATATAATTCCTCCACCGTTCCTCTATATAATTAGGGACGTCGCTTATACCCTCCCATAAGCGACGTCCCTGATTGCCAGAACTTTTCATAAGGGAATACTTAGTATACATTAGATACTTAGCTCTCATAATAGTAGCCCGTAGCTTCTCTCTTGTCTCCGTCAAAAAAGTCAAACTTTACACCACCGTAGGTGACTTTACTCAAAAAAAGTATTCGTAGATAACATAAGCAGTGTAGAATGATACTATAAAGCGGATTTTGACTTCAACTCTTCTTCACCTCTCAGGGCATTAGCTGGCCTGCGTTCATTCCGTTTGAGGGATGATATCAGGGTTATCAGCCATTATCAGTGCTCTCGCAAGTGGTGATTTTGCTGTGCCAAGTTGCGCCCGAAACACATCTTTCCGTATTTTGTTTCAGCTTAGGAGTATCTTTCAAACAAAACATTTATTCTGTGTTCTTGTGAACAAATTGCACTAGCGAAATTCTTGAAAACATTCCTAGCTGTTTGATTAAACGTTCAATGCTATTAATCGCACAATTTCGTTCTTTATCGCGGCATTTTTATGTTTCAGTCGTGTATTTACAGTCCCCCCCCCCCCCCTCTTTATTCTATTTCGGACAATTCGATTCCTCTAGCACCAGTTGCCAAAGGAGTAAGCCAACTCTGTACGTCAAATACAAGGGAGATTCTTTTCCCAGGGAAAATCCTGAGTTTTGACAAGGAATTGGATGAGGTGTCCAACATGCGCGGATGTATGACATCTTAACATTTCAATACACTCAGAATGGTCATTAGGTTGGAAGGAGAATCATTTGGATATATAAGGTTTGGAGGCCCGGTATTTACTACAAAATTATTTTGCTCATGGTTTAAGTCTTTTTTTTCTTCAAAAGAATGTTGTGATTTACAAGGCAATCGTATCGTTAAGGCTGCAAAATATGCAATATTTTTCCTATTCACAGTTCTCTCAAAAAACCTCATTTCAAGAAAAAGGTCATGATTTTTTCTTTACTTTCTTTTTTATTTATTTTTTTAGGAATACATTTTTTTTTAAACACAAATCTGGAGTCGTTTAAATTGTATGAACTTTAGGACGGAAACCTTCGGAGCGAAATATCTATCAAACCGCTACACTTGCATCAGCTCATGAATATGCTACATTTCGTCTCACTTTTTCCAGTCCTGCTAGAATATTCCACTCTCAGTTCACCAGTTCAAACATCATCTTACTCTATTGTGCAACTCGATTTCATTGCAGTAACGCTTTATTATAATTCCACTCTTCGCCAACCTTCTAATGAGAATTAAAAATGAACATCCACTGGGGTCCATACCAGCTGATCACCCTATTCTGGGACATTGTGGCCAAACTTAGCCGGCATCTCTAACACAACGGTCGCTCACTTCACTGATACCATCTCAATGGAACTGTCACAAATTTGAATAGAGACAATTTTATTAATTACGTAAAATAGATCTTTTAAATTATATCTTGAAAATAGGGGTTTTTGAATCCACTTCTGACTGAAACATTTCAGTCAGTCGGGCAGCTAATCAAGCGGGGAACGACTCCACTACCACCTGTGATGGGCACTAACCGGACTGGAAACAATGGTTTCAGCGTCCATAATTTAGCCAAATGATGCCCCATACGCCTAGTTCCCAAAAAGTCTCAAAAATCGTGTTCCAAAAATCACATTTTTTACCCGTAATCTCCCGGGCTGCAATGTTTCGAGGACCTACTAAAGCCGGAGAGGTTCAAATAAAACATTTTTTGAAAAATGTCTACTATTTACCTACTTACTGAAAACGGAGCGTACAGCGTACGGATTATTCAAACCTACCAAATGAACCAAGAACATACCTACCTCGCCTTTCGTGTAAACTCATTGAAATACGTAGAATATTTGACTCAGACTGTGCGTCACAGGCACTATTGGCCAAATCGCTTATGACGCGCACGCGAGTGACCTATAGGCCCAGATACATCAGCTGTAAAATTCAAAAACAATAACAATGTGATACAATTAATTTTTTCTGAACAAGTTGTACATTGAAAGAATAAATAAATGGAAATTGAAATTGCTTGTGCCAAATTTGGGGCTATATTGGACCTGTAGAATATACGTTGATGCTCCCTCAAGTCTACATCTACAGTGGGGCCCATAATTGGAGCGGTTTCTCCCGTCCGAGGAGTGGTGTAGCGCGGTACAGTGGGGATGCCAAAAAGCCGGTATTTTTAGTTCACGGCGTCACCGAGCGCAGCACTCTGCGGAGCTATAACGGGGGTAATGATGTTACCCCAGCCTCATCATTGCGACGCAGGGGCGTCGACGAAAGGAGAGGAGGGGGATGGTGAAGGAGAGAAAACACACGGAGACCCCGGATCCTTCCCCCGCTGCGCTGCGGATGAAACTTTTTTGTTGGGATGATCTACATATCAAATGGGCTGGCTACCAGGAGAACAAGAGGAGGCAAGAGCTCCTCTGGCCGGCATCCCAAACATTTATCCCGCCACCCCTCCCTCACCCACTCCACCGACGTGCGACCGCGTTGGAATTTTATGCTTCGATACGTCAGCGTTACAAATAATCCCCTGTCAACGTGTCAATCAACTGGTGGCAGTCAACCGAGTTGACAAACACCATCACGGGTTTACCTTCCACTACCCCAATCTTGACACTCAAGGATTTCTTTCCCCTTACTCATCATAACACTGCCGTCTCTCCAAATTCGGATTATTTAATTTGATTATTGACAAAAATGGCGGGAAAAAATATTATTGGTGACTCTACCATCCAAGCGTCTAAATTGAAAACAATGGAATTATACGGAAAGTGGGCTCAAAAATATAATGAATTTTCGAACCATTCAATTTGTAGTTTCTAAGTTTACCGGGGGTGGCTGTCGGTCAAAATGGGAACCTACCTTCTAATTTATAAAGGGGGTTATCGAGATGATTGGGTACTTAGGCTAAATTTTGGACGCAGAATCCATTGAGATAGCTCCCTGACCGACCGGCGCCCACTGGGGGAGAATATGGGTCAGAACGGGTTTTCCAAATTATAGTGACCGAAGCGTGTAGGGTGTCATTTTTCACTAAATTTTGGACGTTGAATCAATTGGAATGAGTCTTGGACACTCACTGTTTTCAAAATTTGATCTCTAATCAGTATTGTTCCTACGATTATCGGGGGTGGCGGGTAGTAGAGATTCATTCGTCTCCTTCTGAGGGACCCACAATATTATTTTTTGGAAAATAATTTATACCCTAGGCGGTAAAAGAAAATGATTAGATGAAAGCTGAAGGCCTGTACGTCATAAGTGTTTTGTGAACTATGAGACCTTCATGCGGCAAGACATGAGCAAATTGTATATGAGGGGTGTTCATGAACCTCCATCGTATCGTGCTAAATAATAGTGGTCACTGCGCATGCGTGGTTTCGTCAACAGCTTACAACGATAGCACAGGTTGAGATGTGCTAATAATGCCTTCGTATCGTGTTGAATACATTGGTGCCTAAAGCGGCAGATGATTAATCATCCTAACGCGATTTTTTTTTTTTTTTTTTTTAATTAATTTCTTTTGAATTTTTATTTTATTTTTAATTTTTATTTTGAATTTTTTACAATAATTATGAACTACATTGCAACTAAAGTGCTTTCAGAAGGAACAAAAAATGCGAACTCTCACTTTTGAGTTGAACTCTTGCTAGGGAGAGGAGTTGGTGCTGCCACCCACAGTGAAGCGACGCCAAACAAATATTCTAATAATCAATAATACTCAAAAACCTACCTATAATAATCTATAAATGTGCCACACTAATCACCTTAAAGAAAGACCGCCAACATTGCGGAATGTACGGACTAGGATAAACATAATAATATACGGAATGTACGGACTACGATAAACATAATAATACACACGCTGACTCACTGACAGAGGAAGAAAAGGATAAACAATTCAGGAAATACCCAAAAATCTCGAAGATCCACTTTCAAAATAGCTAGGTAGGTACTCATTTTTACCAATTGGTTCGAAACCCATCTCAGCGGAGATTCAGCGTCCAAAATTTAGTGGGAAATGATACCCCAAATATTGAATTCAAAATATTCCAAACGGAATTTTTACTCAAAACCTTCCCAAATTTGGGCTTAATGGGGCGAATACTCCTGAGGAGCAACTAGAACCGAAAAGAGGTCCCTGAGCAAAATGTCAATTTTTAGACAGCTGTCTTACATAAAAAACGGCGCATTACGGTTTCTTGACGTACACATCTTGAAACGCAAACTGTCAAATATTGGGACAGATTGGAGTAGAGACGCGTTGATTATTAAAGGAATAATAAATTAAAATATTTGGCTTAAAACACTAATGGAGAAAAAATGGGCAGTAAAGAAGGAAGGTGAGTTTATCGAAAAGTGGTTGCATTGTAGTTGTTGTGGACAGTGAGCAGAGAAACAAGAAATCTGTGCTGGCGATAGCGTCTAATTTGCAAGTCTTACGGTTAACGATATTACGACCCTGTGATCAAGGGATCCTTATACAACAATACAAAGACAAGACGATACATTGATACAAAGGGCGGTTTTTAATACATGAATACTCCCCTATTATATTTGTCGATTGCTCGGTTGGTTAAGAGCACCTTCTGTACCATAAATGTGTCAGGAAAAATGGAGAAGTCATACTAGTCACCTTCAAACGAACTACCTAACAATCATTACAG
The DNA here is from genome assembly GCA_019603395.1 of Cyrtorhinus lividipennis. Taxonomy (NCBI): domain Eukaryota; kingdom Metazoa; phylum Arthropoda; class Insecta; order Hemiptera; family Miridae; genus Cyrtorhinus; species Cyrtorhinus lividipennis. The sequence goes on from CM034006.1 coordinate 23,535,278, forward strand.
AATTATACCGAAAGTGCGTCACACTGGCTGAAGGCTGAATGATCGTCGACGATTTCCTGAAAAATTGTCACGGCAGTTTAGTCACCGTACTATCAGAATTTTTACTTAATGCTTGTTTGGCGAGTAAATAGAAAGAGCAATAGGTTGTAATACGAGTATTTCATGGCAATGGTTGGGCTTGGGGGTTATAATAATTATAATGACCGCCGATTAGATGCAGACGTCTTCTTGTTAGGGGAATCGAGAGGTTTCGCTGTGGTCAAAAATTTGGCCGATTTTCATTTTGTTAAATTAAAATTAGGATTATTGTCTAGGCCTTCATAGCAATGTTATGGCAGGGAGAAGAGCCATTTATTCAGGTCTTAGGTTCTATCTAGTTGAGGCGGGTGCTATTATAAAGGCCAGGGTGAATAGCTAAACAAATGAACTTGAACTCCGTCTAGACGAGGAAAGAAACAAGTGGGCCATTCAACATTTACATCGGCGCGGCGAGGAACACACTCAGCTGGTCGGGTCGCGGTAAAAACGGCAAGACTTTTTGTCTAACAACTACGGTAAATAAATGCTACCGTGACGGGGAAGAGGCCGTGCGTGGTGGATCGGCTCGAGGGAGTTGTAAACAGATAATTTGAATGGGCCAAGAGCCGTTGGGGGTCCTGTGAGAGCAAACAGCCGAAAATGACGGTTTCATTCAGGGCTTCCCAGTTCGTCCTTCTCCTTCCTTGAGGTCTCGTGAGACGTGGGACACGTGGTTCTCACGTGTGAAGGCCGAACGGTTTTTTCATGAGATCTGGTACATCTAGAGCGCAGTTCAAAAGAAAACGCTGCAAATTCATACACACGCGGATTTGTTTCTTTTTTAGATTTAATGGACGCCTGGCACGCCTGGGTTATAATAAAGGTTTGAAGATAATAGGCAAGGCAAATAACATATAGGCAAGGGTAAAAATGACATAAATATATGAAACCCCATTTTCAGCCATTTAACGCCTAGGTACCAGAAATCTCGAAAACACACATTCTAAATGGGTAATTGATAGCCATTTTGACCCATAACCTCATCCAGAGGGCACCAATCGTTCTGGGATCCGTCTCATTGGATTCAGCGTCCAAAAGTTAGTGGAAAATGATACCACACACGCCTAGATTGCATCAAATCTCGAAAATCCATTTCTCGAAATACACATTTTGACCCCACCCGAATATGGTCCGATCGGGTTGATAAGTTTCGGGAACCAACTAGAGCCAGCAAAGGATCCTTGACCAAAATCTGATAATTTTTAAAAAAAATTCTACTACCAAATAATAACCGACCAAAAACAATACCAATTAATGTCGGTCTCGTGTACTTGATTACTTTTGACTGTAAGGTTTGAATTGCATTTTTTGACGATGGTGAGGCGTGGATCTCCTCGCGGTGTCCACGTCGTACAGTGCAGATAAGCGATTATTTCAAGAAGGAAAGGAGGCGGTATTTGGCAAAGATTTACTCAACAGGCGATGAGGAAGTGGGAGAACGACCCTCGACTACTTAATTAAGGTGCTCGACGCATCCCGAGCCACGATAATTGGTTTATGAATGAAGTTGTAGCATAGGCCCTCAGAATGTGGTTAGCAGGTCTCGCCAGTCAATGAGTGGTGTGAAATCGATGCTTTAGGGTCGAGGCTGAATGGCTTGGTCACACCCCGAGGGCTTGTTGATAGTATGGTGTCAAGAGGTGGAACAGCCCTTTGGCCCTTATCGGATCCAACGACCGATCGAACTGGGAAAACTGATAGCGCGAGCCCTCCGACGTCATCACCAGATCTCCTTTCTCGACGAAGACCCGTGGAGTATGAACAACCCGCTGTGGATGACCCGAGCTTATTAGGGGCGACTCGAGCGAATGATTGGATAGTGAGCTCACCCAGTTGCGTTGATTCCCTCCTAATCAGTTTCAACAGAGTTAAACATCTTCCCGTTTGGAAAATCTCCATCTTTCATCCTCATCCCGAAGACAAAACGCTGCAAATTCTTACACAGGGGTTGGTTATTCGTCAGACCAGGCGCATGGAAACTTATTTAAAACATGGGGGAAATGGGGAAAACGGTGGGTGCGGCGGGTCCCAGACCCATTCCAGTCGATTCAGTGTCCATGATTTAGTGGAAAATGATACCCCACACGCCCAGGTACCAGAAATCTCATAAACACATAATTAAAATGAGTAATGTATACCCAATTTGACCCATAACTTCTTCCAGTGGGTGCGAGTCGTCCTGGGACCCACTTCATTGGATTCAGCTTCCAAGATTTAGTGGAAAATGATACCCCACTCGCCTAGATCGCCCAAAAACTCAAAATTCATTTTTCAAAAAACACATTTTGGCTCCTACTCCGCCCAAATTTGGTCCGATCGGGCTGAAAAGTTTCGAGGACCGTCCTAGGCCCCTGACCCGAATTTCAGATTTTTAGAAAATTTTCTATTAGGAACCAAAAACGGCGCGGACGGTGGACGGCGTACGTTGGACGGCGGACGGACATTGACCTTTTTTGATCTCGACACCATGAAACGTCCAGAAAAAAAATTTGAGCCGAATCGGAGAGGTTGACCATTTGCATGAAAACATAGGTTGATTATTCAAGGAATAACCAACCAAAAAGGAAAAAGCCTTTTCTTCCATGGAAAACAGTTTTTGAATTTTATAAATTATGAAGGGCACAGCTAAAAGATATATTTTCGTTCTTTTTTCATCACAAACTAAATTTGGTTGGTTATTCCTTGAATAATCAACCTATGTTTTCATGCAGAAGGTCAACCTCTCCGATTCAAAAATTTTTTCTGGACGTTTCATGGTGTCTAGATCAAAAAATCTGCAAATTCTTACACAGCGGGTTGGTTATTCCTCGAATGGGGGAAACAGTGGGTGTGGTGGGTCCCAGACCCATTCCAATCGATTCAGGGTCCAAAATTTAGTGGAATATGATACCCCACACGCCTAGGCACCAGAAATCCTGACACATAAAAAATGGGTGGATACATACCCATTTTGACCAATAACTTCTTCCGGTGGGTGCCAATCGTTCTGGGACACACATCATTGAATTCAGCGTCCAAACTTTAGTGTAAAATGATACCCCACACGCCTAGGTAGCAGAAATTCCGAAAACACATATTCAAAATGGGTAATAAATACCCAATTTAACCCATTACTTCTTCCAGTGGGTGCCAATCGTTCTGGGACCGGTTTCATTGGATTCAGCGTCAAAAATTTAGTGGAAAATGACACCCTACTCGCCTAAATCGCCCAAAATCTCGAAAATCCATTTTACAAAAAACACATTTTTGAGCTTTTCAGCCCAATCGGACCAAATTTGGGCGGGGTAGGGGTCAAAATGTGTTTTTTGAAAAATGGATTTTCGAGATTTTGGGCGATCTAGGCGAGTGGGGTATCATTTTCCACTAAATTTTGGATCCTGAATCGATTGGGATGGGTGTGGGACCCGCCGCACCCACTTTTTTCCCTATTTCCCCCATGTTGAAGAAATGAGTCTCCATGCGCCTGGTCCAAGGAATAACCAACCCCTGTGTAAGAATTTGCAGCGTTTCTGATCAGGACATCATGAAACGTCCAGAAAAAAATTTTGAGCCGAATCGGAGAGGTTGACCATTTGCATGAAAACATAGGTTGATTATTCAAGGAATAACCAACCAAAATCTAAAGTCAGATAAGTGGCGTGAGGAGAACCATGATATATAGATTGATACCTCGATAAATCGATGATCGATAAATATCAACGATGCTTCTGATGTTGAATAGCATTAAGAAATCTGATTCATCAATCGATTCAAAACAATGAACTGAAACAACTGGAATTTATTGATAGCATAAAGACTGGCATCAGCAACTTGTCATCCCCTTCTGAACAACTCACAATTTTCCACAATTTGACCCCCCCCCCCATTACCCTCCAAGAAATCATCACAGGAAGAGCCACTATCATCATGCACACGTCACTGCTTACATCACCGATACATACCTTGACGAATCATCATTGAGAAGACATTAGAAGAGCGCCACGGGGCATAGAACAGAAAAGACCCTATCCTTTCCTGCAGTACATAATTGCGAAGATTTTTTTTTTTTTTTTTTTTTTAATTGCTTGTTGATTTTATAAAAGGTTTATAGTTTGTTTAGTTAAGTGTTGAACTAAATTTGGAATTGCTATATTTCTGTTCTTAAATCTCTTCTTAAATGTGCCTGACTAATCGCTAAAAAAGTAAAACTAGGAACCTATTGATCCATTCAAATTTATTATTTTTTAAATCTTGATACAATAATCAATATCAGGCAGTAATTATAATATTTTAATTAAAGTTAGATAAAATTAGATAGGTACATATAATGGGTATTGATGAAACAAAGTCATATTGTGCTAAATCGGTCGTATCGTGTTAAATACATCAACAGGATAACCAATTACCCTACCCCAAGTTTGTTGTTATATCGGTCATTTTTTTTTCCATCCTGTTGTCAAAAATTAGCTCTTGACGCTGCTATTTTTCGAGACATTCACTGCAACAACTTCAAAATGAATAGATTCCTGCGATTTCACTGATTAATATGGAAACGATTAAAGTGTCAATAGAGAACAAATTGGCTGTAAAGAAGGAAGATGTGTGTCACCAATGGTTGCATTGTTGTTGTTGTTGTTGTTGTGGACAATGAGCAGAGGAATCAGATAACCTATCGTATTTAGCTAATTTACAAGTCAAATGGTTCACGACTTTACGACCGGTCTACGACTCTGATCGAGCATCAAAGGAACCACATTATATTTACAATACGAAAGTCATTTTGGTTCATGAAGATCCCTATTCTCTCTGAAAACATTAGCAGGAAGTTGAGCATCACAAGCATATTTTCAGATAAATGTATTATTACTTACGAGGAAAGATTGGGGTCCGACTTCCGTTCTCTGCGAGCTCATGGGAAATTCTGAGGGACGTCAATTGGCCAATTTCGGGCGAGAATCCGATGAATTAGTAAACTTGGTTCTTGAATGATAGCGCGACCGCTTAGAGGTAGACTCGGCAGTTCGGTGTTCCAGATAAGTTCTTCTGACCTTTGACCTTTCAGAAATGACTTCACCTTACGCCGCCGCTTCCGCTGAACTGAGTTTTATTCGAAGCACACTATTTTTATACAGGCTGTTTATAGGTGTGGAGGTGTATTTCATAAAATGTGCGATTTTTCGTAGATTTCGGGACAATGCAGTGTACTGTATGATCTAAGGTGTATGACTTAAAACAAACTACGGTAGCAATTGAGGTCTTTAATCAATAGAGCAAATGTTTGCGCCTATTACTTTAGGATTATGTTATTGAATTTTCACATACTATATTACGAGCAAATACCTCAATTTTATTAATTAATTAACTATAAAATGTATCAAAACAAACTACGACTATATCCGTGCAAGACTGTTGGGCTTTTGCACCTTCCATAGGCAACCCGAATCCTTCCGGCTTCCGAAATTCAAAAGAGGTGTCGGCAGTTGTCCCTTCTCGACAGCTCACGAGCAAACGCTATGTGTATTCTAACAGGTGGCTTCGGAGTTCCTAATTCCTAACAGCCGAATAATGACGTAAACAACGGCAGAAGAGGATTTACCTCGGTGTAAGTAGGCATAACAAATAGAGACCCACTCGTATTTGTGAGCATAGTCAAATACTATTTACTCTGACAACAGTCAACACACCGACAAGACTAAAGACCGCCAAGTCGGAGATCACGTTTGTTTTGGTCCGGACATTCGATATTGCAAAAGGAAAATATGGTCACACGTTGCTGTGATGTAAGCCTACTGGTTGAGATGACGTTCAGAGGAACAACTAAAGGTATGCTGCAAAGATACCATGCCAAAGCTCATTAGCATGAACCAGTCGATCCTTTCTGGTGCATACCCATCCGTGGACTGGTCCTTAAAAGAAGGCCCTCTGTCCTACCAATCGTCAGTATAGGGAATGCCCACATAGAAAGATCAACAAAGTACGAAGTACCACAGCAAGTTCTCTGACGTAACTAAGTTCATTGAAGGCGCAGTCAGCATACCCATTTTTCGCAATGCGATGCTGCATTCAGTGAACATCTTCATTCAAATATGGAGTAGCACATCCTGCTGCAGATATTGTATCCCAGGGATGATCTCGCCAGAGAAGAGTCGCTGCAGCTGCCGTCTCACCATAGAACCCTCAATTTTTCCTGTGTGGAGTTAGAAGCACTGAGCGTAGAATCCTCCTGTAGAACCATGCTGCACAAGAATTTAGACCAATCAGCTATCAGCGTTTGATCGGAATTGGCTGGAGTCTCAACCCATAGCGAGGTTGTTTTTCAGGCTGTTTCGAGTTGAACGTTTCGACTCACAGAATACAACTCGCAATCAGAAGGTTGTTAATGTTCACTTATTGGTTGATTCCAGTCCAGTTGTTTCGCGGAGGCCGAACGGCGTTTCAGCAAAAGACGAAAGCTTGCAGCTCAAGCTCGAGGTTCAGGCTGAAATGCACGCAATAATTCACTCATTGCACGAAGGCCACGAGCAACTCCGCCATAGCCGGTCCCAAGCCCTGGTTGAGAAAGGAGGAGGGGCCCAATCCAAGGTGGAATAGCATATGCCGAGGGATGCGTGGCCAGGGGGGCGCCTGGTCGTTAATATGCAGACTCTGGGAACCGGGCGACACCCAGTTTTAGTATAGCCTTCCCCCGGCATCCCGGCTCTGCCGGGGGTGACGTCTTAGTACCGGCGATTCTCGTGGGATGAAAAATGGATCCTAAACAAATTAATAACAAAGACAAAAAACAAAAACAAAAAACAGGGGGCTCCGTGGGGGTGGATGGGGGGGAGGGGAGTGATCGCCACAGGCAGGCTTCGCCGACTGGGCCTTTGTGCTCAGAAGGCGACCTCCAGGTGGGGGCACCCCTCTCGCCCGCTGCTCCTCCGGAGTACCCGGCGGAGGTTTCCCCGCCGCATCCGCCAGGGCCTCTGAGCTCTGAGGGATGTGGCATGGAAACGAATGCTGAGGCTGGGAGCCATAGTGGTCCCAGCGCTCCGGAGCGGCCGGGGTCTGGGAGCCTTTGTGATCCCTTGAACCCGGTTGCCCCTGAGCAGGAGGACATTGCGGACCTGATCCAGAGGATCAAGGTCAAGGGCCAATCGGGAGCCCAACGCAGAAAAGAAAAAAGGAAGAAACTTGAGGCTCAGGGGCTCCAATACAGGAGACCCGCACGTAAAAACCGACCGACTGCACAGGTCGGCCTAAAGGAGGGAGGTGTCACTGGTCGGGTGAATGAGGGAGCGGGTCCCAGTGGGAACCAACCCCATCGCCCGCTAGAGCGCCCTCCGGAAACCCCCAAAAGGGGTAGACCGGTGGAGTCGGCGGGGACTACCCCCGATAAACCTCCCCAAAAGAGGCAGCGGCAAGAGGGGGACCCACGGGTACCCTTCAGCGCAGTGGCCTCGGGGGGAGGAAAAATGGCCCTGGTTCTCAGAGATGACCCAAAAGGGGAAATCTCTGAGGAGCAGGGGTTAAAAATCCAACGGGAGCTCATTAGGAGATTCCCAGCTGAAGAATTTGTACGGTTCTCTGGGGTCTTCAGGGAACAAGGAGCTCTGGTGTTCCTGTGCCTGGACCGGAGGACCGTACAGTGGTTAGAGGAGATGGTGGCGAGCCTTCCCTCCTGGGGGCTCGTAGTGAGACCTTGGGCGGAGGTCCGCCGCTCAGCGAGGATTTTATTGGAGGTACCTCGGGTGATCGACGATATGACACCGGGGGAGGTGCTGCAACAGGTAGCGCAGCAAAACGCGGGGATACATACCAGAGAGTGGAGCATTATAAGCTCCACCCCTAGCGAAAGAGGCAGACTCCTGGTCCTCAGCATCTCGGAGAGGGCGTATGAGGGGCTGAGGGGTCGGAACATGACCCTCTTCCTCGGCTTCTCGCGCCTGACCGTGAGGGTGTTGAGGGCCCCAAGGGGCAGTGAGGGGCCAGGAGTAAAAACTGATGGAGGGAACCCTTCAGGTAAACCTCCATCATAGTAAGGCGGCATCAGCTGCCTTTGGGGTTACCATCTCTAGGGGGGGTGGAAAGGGGGTGGGAGTAGCCCTGCTACAAGAGCCCTACGTTGTTGGGGGGCGAGTATCAGGACTCGGGGTATCACAGGGGGAGCTTGTATATGATAGGGCGGCAGGGACACCCAGAGCGGCAATTTACGTTGCCAGGGGACTCAGACACCTACCACTCCATGACCATTGTTCACGGGATCTAGCGGCCACCCTGTTAAAAATGGATGGGCCCTCGGGCACTCCAAATATAGTAGTGGCCTCCGGCTACCTGCCGGGGGAAGATACTGATCCACCCCACGGGGCAGTAAGAAGACTCGTGGATACGTGCAGAAGAAAAGGATATCACCTGATCCTGGGACTGGACGCCAACGCTCACAACACAGCTTGGGGATCTACAGACACCAACTTGAAAGGTGAGAAACTTCTTGATTATATAGTTAGGAATAACCTAAGTATAAGTAATATCGGTAGTGAACCCACATTCAGGACAAGAACCAGGGAAGAAGTCCTAGACCTGACCCTGTCCAGCAGTTATGCGGGGACACTTATCCGGAACTGGAGAGTGGACAGGGAACTATCGTTGTCAGACCACAGGTATATACGCTTTGAACTGAGGGGCTGCGCAAGAGAAACCAGGTGCCATCGGAAACCCCGACTGACAGACTGGGACAAGTACAGCCCCCTGCTCACAGCTAAGCTGGAAGGGATGGAACCTAACATCCCTAATAAGATAGGACTAGAGGGGGCCGCCGACACTGTCCAAGCGGCCATAATGTCCTCCTATGAGGAATGCTGCCCAGAGTCCAGGGTGAGATCCAACAGGGAGGTGCCCTGGTGGACTGCAAGCCTGGACAGGCAGCGAGTAGAGTTGCGACGCATGTTCAACCGCTGCAAGAGAGGGAGGGCTGGTTGGGATACCTACTATACCCTCCTTTCGGAATACAAAAAGCGGGTCCGCAATGCGAAGAGGGAATCTTGGAGAAACTTCTGCCAGGAGGTGACGGGGGTGGGGGAGACAGCGAGGGTCCATAAGATTCTCGCACGGATCCCCTCCCGCCCAGGGGGGACACTTATGAAACCCTCTGGGGAGTTCACACAGAATGCAGAGGAAACCCTAGAGCATCTATTAGATGCACACTTCCCGGGAGCCATAAGAGTGACCGGAGAAGAGAGGGCAACGGCACTGGATTGGGGGAGGGTGGCCGCGCGGCGGTGCTGGGAGGTGGCCAAGAAGTGTGTCACCTTCGACCTGGTCCAGTGGGCAGTGGGGGAGTTTCTTCCCTACAAATCCCCTGGTCCGGATGGGATATACCCTATTCTGTTACAGAAAGGAGGGGCTACCCTGATCCGGACGCTGGTTAGAATTTTCAGGGCCAGTCTGGCCCTTCGACATATTCCAGAAGCCTGGAGGGGGGTGAGAGTGGTCTTTATTCCCAAACCGGGGAGGATCGACCACCTGAAGGCCGGGGACTTGAGACCCATTAGCCTCACCTCCTTCCTGGTCAAAACCCTGGAGAAACTGATCTGCAGATATGTGGGGGAGGGTTCCTTGTTAGAATACCCCCTGCACAGGCGGCAGATGGCGTACCAGCCGGGCAAGTCATGCGACACGGCTCTTCACCACCTGACTGGTAAGATTGAAAGAGCCTTGGACTGCAAAGACATAGCTCTAGGGGTGTTTATGGACATAGAAGGTGCATTTAATTACACAGGATTCGAGTCTGTAATGGTTGCTGCCAGGGATCATGGGATTGATGATACAGTTATACAATGGACAAAGACCATGCTCGGCAGTAGACGAGTCACTGCGTCCCTCGCGGGGGAGCGGATGGTGGTGCAAACAACCAGGGGGTGTCCTCAGGGGGGGGTGCTGTCCCCCCTCCTGTGGAACATGGTTGCGGATGGTCTCCTGAGACGACTGGAGGACAATGGATTCTGGTGCCAGGCCTACGCAGACGACTTTGTTCTCGTAGTGTCGGGCAGGTTTCAGGATACAATCAGAGACCTCATGCAGACGGCCATGGGGGTGGTGGAAGGGTGGTGCAGAGAGGTGGGACTCAGTGTGAACCCCTCAAAGACCACCCTAATACCCTTCACCAGGAGGAGAATTCCAGACAATTTCTGGAAAGTCACACTCTTCGGGAAGGAACTGGAGACAGTGAGGGTGGTCAAGTACTTGGGGGTAACGTTGGACTCCAAGCTTACCTGGAACACCCACCTTAAGAAGACATGCGAGAAGGCAAAAAAGACGTTCGTACTTGTGCGAAGGGCATGCGGGAAAACGTGGGGGCTGACCCCCAAAACAGTTTCCTGGCTATACACGACAATAGTTCGCCCTGGAATCACACATGGCGCTGTTGTCTGGTGGAATAAAACGGAGCAGGTGACTGCAACCAAGGCCCTGGAAACCATCCAAAGGATGGCCTGTTTGGCAATCACTGGGGCCATTGGGACAGCACCTACAGCTGGGATGGAGACACTCCTCGATCTCCCCCCGCTGGACATCTGGGTGACCTCGGTGGCAATTGGGACCGCATACCGCCTCCAATGTTACCGGGACTGGCGCCCCTCCAATGGGAAGGGGCACGCAACGGTTTTGGACAGGGTAAGGGAGTGCCCTTTAGTGCACATGCCCTCTGACTCTGTCAAGAGGAAACCTCTAACTGGAAGGAGATTCAACGTGGTCATCCCAGGGAGAGGAGTCTGGACCCAGGGACCCCCCGGGGTGCTGCCAGGGGATCTGGTATGGTACACGGACGGGTCCAAGATGGGAAACGGATCCGGCCTGGGGGTGTACGGCCCGGCGCCAGAATGGGAGCTCTCGCTCTCCCTTGGTAGCTGGGTCACAGTATACCAGGCTGAGCTGCTCGCAATAAAGGAATGTGCTGAGGAGAACATGAGGAGGGCCTATCGAGGTAGGCGGATCCACATCTTCTCTGACAGCCAAGCAGCACTCAAGGCCTTAATGGGATCGAGCTCTGACTCGAGACTGGTGCTTGAGTGCTGGGAAGCCCTCCAACTGCTGAGTGGAACGAATAAGGTTGTCCTCGCATGGGTCCCGGGCCACTCAGGGGTTGAGGGTAACGACCGAGCTGACGCTCTGGCTAGGCGTGGTTCGGGGACTGCCTTTACGGGACCTGAACCATGCCTAGGAATCTCCCGCACCCTGCTATCGGGATGGGTGGCAAACTGGGTTCGCTCCCAGCACCAGAAGCGCTGGGAGCGAACGCCGCGGCAAGAGCACGGTCATATTATGATGACTGGTCCTAACAAAGGTAGGGCTACGAGATGCCTAAACCTTAATAGAACTTCCCTGAGACTCACCGTTGGCTTATTCACAGGACACGGGGACTTCAGGAGGCATCTCTGCAGAATTGGGGTGCGCAATGGTACCCCTGACTGCAGACTCTGTGGCGAGGACGAGGAGACAGCGTCTCACATCGTCTTCAACTGTCCTGCCCTGGAACACAGGCGTCTCAGAACCTTCGGGACTTTGGACCGAGGGGACTTCCTCAACCAGGAGAACCTGGTCGGAGCTCTGCTGGACCTAGTCGGGAACACGGAGCTTCGGCCTAGATGAGCTCCGGGGGTTAGCACAATGGGCCACTAGGTCTATGTGCGGGGGGGCGGGCACGATGATGGACGCCCCCTCTACCCCTGTGTAATTAATCTAATCTAATCTAAGGCCACGAGCATCGCCAAGGAAAACCACAGGGGTTGGTAACTCCTAAGACCAGGTGCATGGTGACTCATTCCAATAAATTCAGCATCCTAAGTTTAGTATAAATCAGCATAAATCGCCGAAAATCTCAAAAATCCATTTTTTTGAAAATTGGTACCTACCTACCCTTATATCTAGCTACCCATTTCGAATGTGTGTTTTCGAGAATCTTGGTACCTAGACGTATGGGGTATAGTTTTCTGCTAAATTTTTGACCCTGAACCGATTGGAATGAGAGTCCACGCTGCTGGTCCTAGGGATAACCAACCTCTGTGAAAGAATTTGCAGCGTTTAGATTTTACTAACATTGACTCTTGACAAGTGGCGACGTAAGTCCTCTTAAGCAAACTTTCACCCAATCTCCGCTCAAATCAAAGCTCCTCCAGTTGACTAATAGTAGTAAAGATCGGTTCGGTAGAAAGATTTGTTTCTGAAAAGGGCTTGTTCTTCAGATCAGGAAGGACATCAGGTTGCTGGAACACCACCGGGGATATGAAACGTTACAAGAACTCACCGACGTAGGTGTCCTGCGCAATGTGAGTTGGGAAAGTTGAAGTTCATCCTTGGAGGGAGAGACAGGTGCTCAGAGCAACCGCTCACTTCAACCTATTAGGTTTCTCTTATGCACTCATTCATTTATGCACGATAGAGCTACCCTCGTGAGGTCGTTGGAGGGGATTCTCATTCGCAGGCGTTTCTAAAGTGTACAATTCAATTTAGTTGGGTTATTTTATAGTTGCTTTCAAAATTATTGCTTTTGTGATATCGAAATATTAATTAGGAAATTATTCACATGATTCAAGTGTAAGAAGGCTTGCATGAGACTCCTCCATATCTTAAATGGAATACAACTGTAGGCTTTGTACGCAGAAGAGTTTTGAGTAGAGTAACAATACCAATCTCATACCAATTAGTATAGGTGATATTGATTAAGCAGATTGCAGTTTGGACGCGTTCTCCATTTTATTTTCCATCCTCAGCTCTTGTAATTATAATAATAATTACACAGTCACAATTGGTCTAAAATAGGAATGGAGTCAATTCGTTTCATGGAGATTTGAGGCAAAACAAGGAAACACACGAACCATGAAAGTCTGACAACAAAATTCCGCTCCCCAACTGCATGGCAATAAATGGATTAGGTGATGGTGGTTTAACAGATATGTTCGCTCTAGTTTATCTGATTTTGGAGGTTATTGTTCAAAATCTCAAAAATAAGAATCTAGAAACAATATTTGGACTAATTTAAATTGACAAAGTGGTTCTTTGGCCGATTGCCGTACTATCGGAATACCTTACGGTAAGGTAATCTCAAAAAAAAAAAAAATTGTATACTCATCCGAGATTATTTAGATGGGTTTATTAAACCATTGTGGTAGGATTTGTGGTTTTTATTTCATTTTTTCCATCGGGTGTGTAATATGATCAGTTAGAGTGATCCAATGCCAAGAGATTGCCATAATAGTGCATCATAATGACAGCCGAAGAATTAGGCACATGTCAGATTTTTTAAAGAAAGAATGTTCTTTCTTGCTGTTCGGAAGGAAAATGACTCCGAAGGAGGGGTCCTCCGATGCTTTTCCAACTTGGTATCCGGCTCTCCCTTCATTGCCAACGCACCTGTTGCCCCCAGGAGTGGAATGAGGCCGTAGGGCGCACGAGTGATAGCGCCTTGGGGTCAAGGTCTTCGGCGAATAGCTTCCCCTTAATGATCCTCGAGTAAGGAGCACGTGTATACGATACGCGGGCGCGTTGGTCATATCCGCTTTCAAGATGGTGTGAAGAGATCCCGGGAGTCTGGAGTCCGGACGAGCAACGAGTTTTACAAAAACCTAAAAGAAGAGGAGAGGGGGGGGGGGGATTGGAATTTTGAGGGGAATCCGAATGAAAAGTTTCGAAGACCACGAAAGCCGGAAACCGGCCTCTGACCCAATTTCAGATTTTAAGAAAATTTTCCTCTACCAAAATCGGCGAGGACGGCGGACGGACATTTGCTTATTTTGATCTAGACACCTTGAAACGTCCAGAAAAAGAATTTTTGGAGAAATTGACTTTTTGCATGAAAACAGGTTAATGATTCAAGGAATAACAATGCTACCCAACTACAATGCACATCATCGTGACGAAACGGAGATTCACCAACACATAGGATTGGCCAATGACCTGTCACAGCAATTGTGGCACAGTATCCCATATGCACGAATACCAATTCCCCCTGCCCATGCATCACTTCTACTTCAATCATTATGCCTAATCAATCAATTATACCTTTAATATACAGTTTGTAGTGTCGATTCAGACAAAGGAGTCATTGATCTCTGATTGAACCTACCACATGAATTGATAACACTGCTTTTTAATTGAATCTGACAGAATGCGCCCAAATTTAAATTTTTGGATTTTTATTTTTTGTGTGGGTAGATACTTTTTCCTAATTTTATTTTATTTTTTGAGTGGCACGGTCGCCTGAATCTAAGCGCCTGCGGATGACTTGTGTTCAGATCAATGTTCAAAGTAAAGGAATATGGAACATGTTTTGAAAAGGGGGCACATTGAGTAAAGCGCTCATCTGTGCTGGTGCAGTGGTTTATAGAGTTCTTACAAGCCGAACGAGGACACTCGATTCTGATCGGGAACCACAGCAAAGGCAGATTCCATGTTAGAGACTCGATGCAGAGAATGCTCTGTCGATACTCTTCAATAGCGGTTTTAGCCTTTGTGGTTGGCAAACGGATTCTCGTTAAGTTTGACACATGGATTTGAAAAAATAAATCGTGACTAAATTCAGTAAACTGTAGTTAAGCTCACTGTTGTCGTAAGGCCATGTATTACCTCTACTTTTGAATAGTTCCTAGCTTTTGGTTTCTGCCATTGTTCTAGTATATTAACAGTACAGACCCTTTAATAGGCAATCGACGAAATCTCAAATAGCCCAATAAGCACACAAAGAGTCCATTAAGACATAATTCAATTTATAATTTATTTATTTATAATAATACGGGATAAACCCAATTACAAATGAGAAAATATCAGGCAGACAATCAGGAGTCACAGAAGTATGAAACAAAGAGTAGCTAAACAGGGTCGTGTAGGGGTTCAGAGCAGAGATGGTTAATGAGAGCAGTCTTAATGGATGAGAGAGGTGAGGAAATAATATCAATGAAGGGAGGAGAGGCGGAGAGGAGATTGACTTGGCGAGGAATGCGACTCATTGGACGATAGAGAAGGTAGTTCGTAGGGGAAAAAGGGACAGAAAATGGTGTGGTGGATCTTAAAGTGTGGCGAGGAACATGGAAGCCGACGCGAGCCAGGAGATCGGGTGCATCAATACGCCGCGAGAGCAAGCCATGGAGGAACGACACATCAGCGCACATGCGACGATCACGGGGAGACAGCAGGTTAAAGCGGCGAGCGAGCTCAAAGTAATCCAGGTCCTCGCGGGGAATAAACAGTTTGTAGGCGAGGAAACGGAGGAATGCCCTGAAGACACGCTCGATCTGCAAGGTGTGGCAATCATAGTACGGGCTCCAGATCACCGACGCGTACTCCAGTATGGGTTGCACGAGAGCCTTATAAGGAGAAACCAGGGCTGATGTTTGGGAAAACCCTCTGGTATTCCTCTTAAGAAAGCTCAGCACACGCATGCCACGGGATGTAACCTGCGCAATGTGGTATGAAAAGGATAGCTGGGAGTCCAGATAAACACCCAGGTCCACAATGACATCAATAGACAAGCGAAGAGTCCTACGAAGAGACATTCGCCAACTGGAGCATACCCTACTGGGTGATACTGACAGAAGAATAAAATAGTCGTAACAGACAGATAGACACATAGGCACGCTGAGAATCCAGCAGGTGGGAAAAGATGAAACATTTTATTCGATTAAATTCGATTTTCCGTGCACAAGTAAAAAAATGAGCACGCCCTCTAACTTTGACATGCCTGAATACATTAAGAAGCATTTTTGCTACATTGGAAACACAATATACGAGTATGTAAGTATATAACATTAGTGTCGTGGTTCGTGAAAAAAACTTGAAAGAAATGGGAAAGAACGATTGGTTTGTGTTACATCGTATTAAAGGTCGACCCCGTCCTATACAGGGCAGGGCAGCACCTGCAAGTCGAGCGAGACATTTCGCAGCTGCCTCCACCTGTTGGGAGTCTTAGACCGAAGGTGTCAAACGATTTACAAGCAGTTGACAGAACGTGTTCAAACGATTAGTGCGAGTTATTGGGCTCCTGTCACCTCAAGTTGAGGGTTTTGGCACGCGATGAACGTTTAGGGCAAGTCGCCTCATGTGTTGTTAGGATGAGGGAAAATGGCCGAATCATCGGACAGAAACGGAACACCCTAGGTGTGTTCTGCAGAACGGATGTTGAAATTGAAGACAAAATCTTTATTACGGAAGTCCGAGAACGTCACGGTTGAGGCGTCGAAGTTCCACGGACGGACTGAGGTCTTTCGGAGCCCAAGGATGACCAATTTCTACTATGAAGACAGTAGTCATCTCCAAAGGACTGAGCTGGTCACTTATTGAAAAAAAGCAGGACTCTGTAGCAAAATAGCACGTGCACTGTTCACAGGGGAACTCAAGCGATCGTCACCTGATTTCTATGTAGCATTGCATCGTCTTGTGTACGTATCAACCTGCAGCCTTATCTCGCTGTCTGCCGTGAGCTAACTCAGTGATGACGCTTCAGATTACAATGGGTTCCGAACAAGAAGGGAAATGGATTATCGGCTTCATGCAGAGAGCGACAAGAGTGTGTTGCATGAAATTACACCAAGATTTCAGGTCTTGAGCTGAGAAATAACGCACTGGGCCTCAATGACCTGAAGGAAGATTAAGGTCCACAAGAGCTAACCGGTCCAATAATAAGAGATCAGCCAGACGCTCCTTCTCTGCGTAAGTATCCAACGAAATTCTAATCTGAGTAGAAAGAGTACAGGCTTGGGATGCCACTCCATCATCAGGATGCTGGATGCTAAGCATGACTGAATCTATCCAGGGCCAACATGTTTGAGATGAATAAACCATTCCCAGGCCTTTTCTCTACCCCATGTCCACTAAATGACGTTTTCATTGTGCCAAAACACATAGTCGTCGTGGACTAAATTTCTTAATGTTCCGTTTCTTCGAGAGAGGCTTACTGCAAAGATTAAAAGAAAAAAAAATTGTTTCTCTGTTAAAACAAATGCCTCAAGTTAAAACTTATTAGCAATACTTCTGTGACTCAAGTTATCTAGGTTATATAGTTCAGTAAAACCATGCATAGCTTATAAATATCCTTTTAATATCTAATATCTTCTAGGAGATCGTTGATGAAGATCAAGAAGTCCATGATCCTGCAGCCTTTGGAGATAGCCTCTTGACGCCAAATTCGCTGTCTCGACTTGTAGGTTATGATGTAGCTGGTTGTTTCTGAAGCAGCACGGAATGTGGGGTGCACCTTACCGTATTTTGGAATCTCTGCGTCATATCTCGATTTGTTTGAGCGGCGCTGCCCCACAACTGCACTCCATTAAACCGATCTGGCCTTAGGCCTAAGGATTATCTGGTAGAAGATGGCAGGTATCCTATTCGAATAATTTTGGTAACACATGCGAAGGGAGATGGATACGTTTACGACTGAAGGAGACCTTCCTCGGCAGATTTTTCAGAACCTGCCCCAGTAAACCCTTCGGCTTTCTTGGGATTGATTTCAGACTGAATCGTCTTTCGACCTTCATTGTCTTTTCTAACTGGAGGGTTAGGAAATAAAATGGGTAATACGGATGAAAACATCCATACCTAATACCACTTTGTTAATTTCCCAGTCCAATTGAGATGAACTCGATGTGAGGTTGTTTTCCAGCATGGCATAACCTGATAAAGGAGGCCTTAAACGATTTAGCACGCCGGAACTGGATGTTACAGTTTTGTTGGTGTTTGTTGCTATGAAAGCGTCTCACAGCTTCACAAATCGTCAGGTGAACTTCTCTTATTTTCTTATCCCCAATGACGTATCGGTGACCTGTATAAAAGTTATTAATTGTATTTTTTTTTCTGAGCAAGACCAGGCAACTCATCTGAAACACAAGGTAGCCGTCACGCTTAGTGTTATAGGAACTAGGTGAAAAAATGTATTTCTGAACGGGCTCCTCTCTTCGTTTTGATCCTTGTTGTCCCTTTCCAAGTCCCCCATTACATACCTACTGCGTACACCAGGTCATTCTCTCAAAGAAAAACACAAGGTGAGTCTGCGGGTTCCCACCTGTTATGCCAAGCTGATGTTGGTGCCGTTGTACATACAATGAAAAAGGAGATCGCTTCCTTCGAGCTCTACCGTTTGGCCGTAGTATTTGATTGTTAACTTCCCCCCGTTCTCGCCAATTAATTGGGCTTTAAACCGTTACCAAACGTTTTGTTCCGGCGACTCTTTTAGTTTTTGTGTTGATTGACAATCATCAATTATCAACAAGGCAGTAGTCTTCAAGGCATTTTAATAGATAATCTGACTGATTCGGAGTGAATAGATATAACATCAGACGAGGGTGGAAAACTTAATCCTCGGAGCTGAGTCCAGTCTGACGATTCTCGCATTTGGCGTGATCAATCGATCAACAGTATAGGAAATTTACGGAGGCGTTCAAAAGGGAGAATAATGTTATTATGATAGATCCCGAGAAACTCTTACCCGCACACATATACTGGTCCACTTGCTAATGGACTCCTATTGACGTACTCCACATCATTTGCATATTGTCTGATCGATTGAGCGAGTTCAAATACCGTACAGCTTCAACGTCCGATTGTAATCCACCGAACGGTGAATTTCACCGAAGATCCCTTCATAGCTTCGACGATTTCACTAATAATCTGTGGTCATACGATCGAATGGGGAATCGCGCTCAAGCTTCATGAATGATCATTTTTTGTGACAGTTTGCAGTATTTTCATTGACTGAAACCATTCGAAGTTAGGAATAATTTACCTACCCCCTTTCAAGCAATGTTGAAAATTTAAAACGTCAGCTGGCATGCCACTTTCTTTGTCACATATGATTTATGTTGACCAGGATCCCTTAAAGCAAAGCCGGAGCTGATGTACGCAGAGTCGGTTTCCCGACGAATTGTCTAAGGGATGATCATCGAGGCTTGCTCAGAATAAAAACATTGCTGTAATTATTGCCAAACCTCTCTCGCAACCCAGACTAATTTGAGTGCCATCAGTTAGAAGCGAATTATCACAAACATAAAGCAACCATTCATGAATGTTCGAAGAGTGCCAATGGTGCTTACACTCAAAGAGCATCCTTCAAAATGTTCTCGCTCCATGCAGAAGTGAAGATATTCATCTGGTCAATCCACCATGGACTGAAAAATTATGAAGAATTTATCTCAAGCATTTATACTTACCTACTAGATTATTCAACATTAAACGTTTTTTAGTTAAGTAGGTAAGAAAGTATATTCAAATATTTTTGCTCAAGGTTTTGGTTCCTTCTTGAGTTTTCTAAGTAAGAATTTATTGGAATAAATCTCCTATTCACTTATTTATTCTCTGCGATGGGGTTCCTCCACCAAAATGAACGCTTGTTTGTAGTAGACGAAAAAAAGGTTCTCCAACTAATTGCATACGTAAATGATTGACAAGATAATTAGTACAAGAGTGTTGAAATAGCAACAAGTAATGCATAAGGGCGAGCAGCAAAGCCGAGAATCTTCCTTGGTTTTATAACCATCGCGCCAAGAGGTGCTAGTCATGATTACAACCGTCTTGTTAGCGACCAATGCTTACGACCAATGGACTTAGTTCCGCATGAAAAACACAGAAAACAGCAAGTTAAAAACGAAACACTTTTGTGGGCAAGAGAATATCAGTAGAGTAGTAGTAACTTTGGTAATTAAGACTCGTGTTGATGAGTGAAAAAGTACAATTTATGTACGAAGAAATTCCGTGAAAAAGTTTACCTTTGTGCCGAAATGGAAAACCGACTCAGCTAAGTTTATTTCATGCCGTAAGCTGTAAAAAAAGGCCCCCGTGCCATCAAAAAAGCAATTCCTCCCTTCGTCCACGAGTTTCACAGTATTTTTTCGTTATGAATGGAAGGCCTGATAAAAGAGCTGCGAGTGGATCGAGGGAAGACAACAAAAACACGATGAAAAAGATCTCTTTGACCGAGTAATATAATCAACTGTGAAATACGGTCATACGCGATATTGAATTCCAATCGAATCAGTCCGTTTTTTCTCGTGGAATCGTCGGCTTTCTATACGAATTGCATGTAAACAATCGGCTCGCCCTCCCGGCGCATTATACAAGTGAATTTAGATCCCTGGTCGGACCGAGGATCAGATTAACCTTATTCCCGTTTTCATTGTTTCATCTCCAACAAAAGTGTCCCACAAAGGAGTAAACCGATATTATTCCGACTCTACGCCTGTTTTGTTTGTTTGAACGGCCGTATTAATTGAGATACAACACTCTACACACTAACACGATGATTTCCGCTTCCTCGGCACCAATTTGTATTATTATGAGGTTTCTAGTACGTTCAACTCTTTTGTTCACGAATCATTTTTATAAGAGAAATCCTACTCCTACTGCAGCCAAAAGTGGTGGTTTGAGTCCGGGCTTTTCTACCTGCACGATCTACAACATGTGGGGTGTTAATAGATTAACGTCGTATCGTACTAAATTGGTTGTATCGTACGTAATACTTAAATAAATACCGTTGCCCACCGAAGAATAAGTTTAAAAAAAACTTGTGCTCTTCAGCGGAGTTCAGAAAATCAGAAAATGTGCAAAGCACGAAGTGGTGAACTGTGCGCCAATATGGAAGAATAAACATAACTATCTAACGAAACAAAAAATTATAAAATAGAGAATATAAAAAGAAAGAGAAAGGAAAAATCATCCCGAAAGCCAGTGAGCTATAAATTAGAGCTTAATGACGACATGACGACGTTTGTCGCTCGGTAAGCGCCGCATTTGTCGCGCGTTGGAAATTGTGATACCGTACACATGAGGGCGTCAACCGCGCGCTTTGTCGACGTTTTCATGACAGCAGGCATCCGGCAGTTCCACCCATGGACTCAGTGCAATTATGCATTATGTGGTACATACTGCATTTATGTAATGTATTACAATATTTGAATAAATGAAGGTCTATAATTGCTACTTATGCTTTGTATATTTACCTAAAACTGTCTTCTGTTCCTGTGTCATTTTTTCTTCTGCGAAAATGTCCACAATCTCCTGCCAAGCAGTCTTTTTTAAGACTCTATTTTTATAATCTGGACACTCCATATCCCAGATACACCTACTTTTTTTGATCTCATCGATGAATAGTTCTGTGTCGAACGCTTCCGCATCCATTGCACACAAAAACATAAACAAGATCAACACACAAGACCAGGGCTCAGATCACCTTTCCACTGCAAAAGCGAGCGTTTGACTGAGTGCATGTGTACGGAATAATGCGAAACATAGTAACTTCAAGCGCGCGACAAACGCGGCGTTTGATGTGGAAACTACAAGCGCCGCGGTTGTCGCGCGCTTTGAAAAAGCGCGCGACAGCATGTGTACGATCCCATTGCTTCTATGTATGTGTCAAACGCGCGCTTGACAACCAAGCGACAAACGCGGCGTTTACCGAGCGACAAACGTCGTCATGTGTACAGGGCCTTAAGTACATTCATGCAAGCGGCAAGGGAACCAATCAACCTTTTTTTACTGTTTCTACAGCAAATCCGAGTTGTCCTGTCATCTTCTCTGCCATACTTTTGTAGATTTCATTTTTGGATCGTTTACTCTTTGTTCTCTGACTTTACGTCATTTCACAACGAATTTGACAAGAAAATCATCCCTACTTCCTCCCACGTTTTGTCAACAATTAGCTCTTCTTCGTACAAATTTTCAGCCGATTCTATTTTTTCAAGGGCGTCCGTTGCCAAACCTTCAAGAAGAATAGATATCATGGCATTTCATGGATTGACACTGAAAATATTAAAACGTGGATAGAGAAAAACGATGAAAAATCTTCCACAATGTTTGATTATTCCTTGAAACAAGATTATGGAGAAAACAGTGTGTGTGTGGTATGTTCGGACTC
Source organism: Cyrtorhinus lividipennis (assembly GCA_019603395.1). Lineage (NCBI taxonomy): Eukaryota > Metazoa > Arthropoda > Insecta > Hemiptera > Miridae > Cyrtorhinus > Cyrtorhinus lividipennis. The sequence continues at coordinate 23,557,203 of CM034006.1, forward strand.
ATTTAAATCGATTCAGAGTCCATAATTAATTCGAAAATACCCCACATGCCGAGTTCCCGAATATTCACAAAAAAAAAAAAAATGTTTACCCATACCTTCCTCAAATGTAGTCTGATCGGGCTGAAAGGTTTCGAGGACCGAGTAGAGCCAGAAAGATGTCCGTGACCAAAATTTTAAATCTTTAGACAATTTTTGACGGTGGTCGAGCATTTTGGTTGTTTGATCTAGTCATCGTGAAATGTAATCTGTTCAATATTGACGCCAATCAGAGAGGTCACTCTGGCATGATTACGTAGGTTGAGTATTCAGGGAATAACCAATCAGAATTAGCGGTAAAGAAGGAAGGTCCAACAATTGTTGCATTGTTGTTGTGGTTGTTGTTAATACGGCTAATGAGTCGGAAAATCAGACAACCTAATATAAACTGACGATAATGTTCAATTTGCAGGTCTCCATGGTTGGAGATTGAGGGACCCTCACAATATTTGCAACGATACGATAATGGCGCTTTCGATTCATAAATAACCCCATAATAACAATATGAGCCTTTAAAGGTTTTTTTCCTCCTTCACTTCCTTTTGGTTACAATAAGAATAGAACTTTGTTTTTTGAATGTGCCGATTTCAACTATCGGGCCCACACGCCACGTTTAATTTATTAGTGGTTGACTCTTGAGACGTTCCTTCGTAGAAGGGCTATTCAGACCAACGTTCCCCCAAAACCGGGGCGAATGTTTTAGAGAAAATGTCCAATACTTGATCTTCTGTACCTCAGAAATCATCATGCTTCATCAATCGTCATCATGCGTGACTAGAACTATGAATTCTTTTAGAAACATGCACTCTAAATAATGGAAGCGGTTTTTAGAAGAATTGTACATTTGTTGAACAGACTGTTTTCGAGTGAAGGAGATTATGCTCTTTGCTGATATAGAGCGAACGATTCCTGATAAAGGGCGCAACATGGGTTTTGTAGGAGCTTAATGACGTCACGTGCTGCTATTAGACAGATTATGTTGATGAGGTTAACAGGTTATAACAGTTATGAGGCGGATTTAATTGGGAAAATAGAAGCAAATATCGGGTGGTCTTGAGCAAGAGGAACTATTGATCTGTGCAACCCTCCTGGTGCTGCATGAGTAATACAGGGGAGAGAAACACATCTGCCTGTTAGGGGTGCCGAGTAGAAAGGGGACGATCGGTGCGACAGAAAGGGGGTGCCCTTCTCCCTTTACAGCGGTGAAGGGGCGACGATAGAACAGAACAGGAACTACCCCCTACGTGTTGTACGACGGATGGGGGGAGAGGGGTTAACCGACGACGAATCGCGTCGCTTGCCGATTCAATATTATCCTCTCCACCGATCGAACGGAGCAAAATAATTATAGTTGGCGGGTCAATTAGCGGCAAAGGACACTCGGTTACCTGCCTGCGGGTTCGCCGAACGGAAGCGCAGAGATCGATCATCGATCCTGTACAGCCGCGGGAATGACCTTTGTGAACTGAGGTCCCCACTCGCTCTCAGCTTTGGTCCATTCGGCGGCAATATCCTCGATCCAGCTTGACTCGGACAGAAGAGGTTCATGCTGGTTCGTCTGGGCACAATATTGTACTTTTACATTATTTACCTTCTTTTTAAATTACGTTTATATTACATTATTTAACATTTTCAATCTACTCACTGACATCAAAACGGTAAATATGCAAAAAAAAAAAAAAAAAAAAAAAAAACGCTGCAAATTCTCACACACGGGTTGGTTATTCCTCGAACCAGGCGCATGGAAACTAATATAACCTCAGACCAGGCGCATGGAAATTCATTTCTTCAACATGGGGAAAATGGGGGAAACAGTCGGTGTGGGTGTCCCCTTCCAATCGATTCAGGGTCCAAAATTTAGTGGAAAATGATACCCTACACGACTAGGTACCAGAAATCTTAAAAACACACACTCAAAATGGGTAAACAGGCACCCATTTTGACCCATAGCCTCATCCAGAGGGCACCAATCGTTCCGGGACCCGTCTCTTTGGATTCAGCGTCCAAACGTTGGTGGAAAATGATACCCCACACACCTAAATTGCAAAAAATCCATTATTCGAAATTCACATTTTGACCCCTACTCCACCCAAATTTGGTCCGATCGGGTTGAAAAGTTCCGAGGACCAACCTAGAGCCATGAACGGACCCCTGACCAAAATTTCAGATTTTTTGAATAACTTCTACTACCTAAGTCGGTGTGGACGGCGTACGGCGGATGGACATTGACCTTTTTGGTTGGTTATTCCTTGAATAATCAACCTATGTTTTCCTAATAATGGTCAACCTCTCCGATTCGGCTCAAAATTTTTTTCTGAACGTTTCATGATGTCCTAATCAAAAGAGGTCAATGTCCGTCCGCCGTACGCCGTCCGCCGTCCATTGTCCACGCCGTTTTTGGTAGTAGAAAATGTTCTAAAAATCTGAAATTTGGGTCAGGGGTCTGTTCCCGGCCGAGACGGATCCTCGAAACGTTTCAGCCCGATCGGACCAAATTTGGGGGGGTAGGGGTCAAAATGTGTTTTTTGTAAAATGGACTTTCGAGATTTTGGGCGATTTAGGCGAGTAGGGTGTCATTTTCCACTAAATTTTGGACGCTGAATCCAATGAAACTTGTCCCAGAACGATTGGCACCCGCTGGAAGAAGTAATGGGTCAAATTGGGTATATATTACCCATTTTGAATATGTGTTTTCGGGATTTCTGGTATCTAGGCGTGTGGGGTATCATTTTCCACTAAATTTTGGACGCTGAATTCAATTATGTGTGTCCCAGAACGATTGGCACCCACCGGAAGAAGTTATGGGTCAAAATGGGTACCTATCTACTCATTTCGAATGTCTGTTTTCGAGATTTCGGCTACCTAGGCGTGTGGGGTATCATTTTCCACTAACTTTTGGACCCTGAATCGATTGGAATGGGTTGTGGACCCATCCACACCCATTGTTTCCCCCATTTTTCCCATGTTGAAGAAATGAATCTCCATGCGCCTGGTCCGAGGTTTAAATTAATCTCCATGCGCCTGGAGGGTTTGAGGAATAACCAACCCTTGTGCAAGAATTTGCAGCGTTTTATATTTTAGTGACGCGTTTGGAGGAATATTTTCTTATAATTAATCGTTTTTAACATCTTGCACATTGACTAGATTGTAGTATTGAAAAAAATCCTCTATAGTGATATGAAAGCCCTTCGAGCCTTTCATATTAACGAGCATCAAATCTCTCTAATGTTCTTAAAAAAATCATTTCGACGTTTTTTGTTTGCCCAGTCAGATCAGTAAGAGCTTGGCGTTCCCATGGTTCTGATTTTGCTGGCTGATATGACAGACTACGCTATATGTAAAAGAGAGTAGATAAACTGTTCATTTCCTCTCTTTGAATACTGAACCTAGACGGGTCAACGCTGCGAGTTATACAAAAATGGTTCGTTATTATGAGGACTTTGCTCGTATGGTGAAACGTATATTATGGATCCGCAACGAGATAACCTAATTGGAAAAGAATAAAAATTTAATAAAGCGAGTAGGTGATTACAAAAAAAGCCAAGAGAATGTAAAAAGTGGCATAAAAGTACCTTTTCAAAAATATTGACTTTTAGCCTGTGGTGATTTTCTGTTAAAATGTTCCGAGGCTAGTAGGTAGCGGCTAAAATAGTCACTGACCAAAATTTCAGGTTTTTCAGAGATATCTCTTCTTCAATGAGCATGTGCGGAGGACAGACTGGCTTAGGAATCTAGAGTTTTTTTTTTTTTTCTTTTTTTTCTTTTTGATAAATCGGAGTGATTAACCTCAGATGCAGAATGATAAGATTGTTTTACATGGAATTGTAAACTCAAATTGTCAGAGATCCTGATGAATTGCACCAAGTACAAAGGAGGGTTCTCTTTAGACGGATGAATGAAGCATTCACCGGTGAGATTCAATTCCCCACTTGACAAAATGATTCGCTTATACTTACCCCACGACAAGCCTACTCAACCTCCCCTCGGACGGAACGGCTCCGAACGAAGGATCGACACCTCCAGTGTTTGGGCTGATCAATTATGAATCGCCCTAATAGAGTTGAGCTCCTCTTGAATGAATAAACCATGCTAAACGGTCGGAGTTCTCGGCTCGGATCGCCTGATCCACTCGTGATTGGTGGTAATCGAAAAGGTAATTCGCTCCTTGCAGCCCCTTCCTGGCTGTCGACAACGGCGGCCCAGCGGTATAATGATGATAATAGCCGATGACGTCAAATCAATAGCTAGAATGAGCTCTATGACAAATACTCTAACGTAAATGGATGATTGGCGTTGAAACTTCGTGTTTCTTGTAATTAGCGAGACAGTCTATGGGGTCAAGTTCGTCAATAGTTTCATTCTAAACAAAACCATACCCTTTTTTCGACCTAGATTTCATGCTTCCAGATGTCTCAAACGGGGCCGAAGGATAATGGTGATGACTCGATAGTTCACATTATACTCCGTTACACATAGCTATCGGTGGCTCGAGATTTGCAACATTATTTCTGTGTCCCTGTCATAAATATCAGCCATAGGGCAAAAAACTTGGTAGTTAGGTCTCTTAAACTTGGGAGGCTTAAAAACCATCGCCGCTATTTGCAAAATCCCAAGTTTTTTTATTTTAAGGATATTCGATTTCAAAGCTCCGAGCCGCGAATCTCTCTGCTCGCAGGATCGCCAAAGAAGGAAAGATGTTTTTCGTGTACCTACTTCTACAAACACTTCGTGTAATCACCGAAAGGGGATCGGTCATGAATTTTCATCCGTATCGGTTATTAATGTGATAATGAGGGAATAATAGGTTTGCGGGGTGAAGATGGGGTAGGTTTTGGCCTGCGGCCATCCGACGCGGTATTCTTACGGCTTAACTAGATTGCCGCATTAATAAGATTGCCCACTTGTTGAGCTCGATCGATTTCATACGCCGTGTCTAAACTGATGTGTATGAATACAATTTACTACAATTAATGTCACCAACGGAATATATCATATGATGAGAACCTACTAATTCTCCGTTAACAAGCTCCGAAAAATTGCTCATGCGAAGTGGCGCTCGTCTGGTACAAGTACTCTTTTCAATTTGAACGCAGCTCGTTCAAAGTGGACGACCTGTGTATATCATTCCCAAATGAGTTTTTCGGTCAGTTAGGAACATAGAAGTTCAATCGGTATAAGTTTCGCTTGGGACTGAGGGAACGATGGCTGTCACCAGGAGGATGAGGCCGGTTTTGAGCCTAGGGAAATGTCAAGGGTATCCTGGCCCAGCATCGTTGGCTGCTGTTTCCAACGCCTCGAGGCGACCTTGAGCATTGTTGGAAGGTTTTCTGATTGAATTTTCGCGAACCTGCTCCCAACTGGACAACCACGGAGTCCTGTCGTAATTACGGTAAGGTAATCTACAGAGGAAACAGGAATGGAACTGGCGAGAGAATAATCATTCCGGAAGGTACAGTCAAGTAAAGAAGCAAGAGGTATAGGGCGTCATGGAGGAAATTTATGTCTTTATTTATGTATACATAGAGCAAGAGTATAGAGAAAACCATTAGAGTGGAGTGTCACGGACTCATTCTGATCGATTCAGCATCCACCTTCAGTGGAAAGTAATACCCAACACCGCTCAGTACCCAAAACGATGTTGGTAGAAGTAGGAAATGTTTTCAAAAATTCTAAATTTCGGTTAGGGACCCTTATCCAGCTTTGGTTGGTCCTCAAAACGGACTATTTTGGGAACTAGGGATGTGGGTTATAATTTTTCAAGGAATAATAACCTAAACTGATTATTGTATCATTTAAAAGTTGAATTATTGAGGTGTGCACCAGCGTAATTCGTTTGCCATCCAATTATCAAAACGCTGCAATTTTGTCGAACTCTCTTACTGCCCGCCTTAATTCATAATTTTAAGTAAATTTAGAGCCCTATAGTGTGCCCTATACATGTTTCCTATAGTGTGAGGTAATAATGTACCTGACTTTTTTCGTCAAAATCATTACCACATTCACAGTTGTACCGCTTAAAGAAAATATATGTAGGTATACCGGTTTCCCCCACTCCTTTATCACTCCAGTCTCACGCATTGTAACGGCAACCATAAATGTTATAGAAAACACCACAGACTTAAGGTCGTCACACGAATAATTTCCCAATGTATACATCACGTTTCGAACATAATGGTGACTTGTAATACGAATAAATCCATGGTTCCACTGTTCGTCATGTGCGTGTGGTGTGATTTAATTTGGCGCAAACAAAGCCTCATCAGCTTCAGTCACATTAGATGATTGAGAGGTCGAAGTTGGGGTGGGCGAGGAGAACGGGATACCTGTGAATGAATACAAATGTTTCCACCAGTAGCTCAACTAATTGTCTTCACTTATGAAGACAGAAAAATGACTTGTACTTGTACTGTTTCAAGTTTTGAGTTTCTTCTTCATTGAGAATATTTCAAAAAACGCTGCAAATTCTTACACTCGGGTTGGTTATTCCTCGAACCAGGCGCATGGAGACTACTTTAAACCTCGGACCAGGCGCATGGAGGTTCATTTCTTCAACATAGGGACAATTGGGTTAACAGTAGGTGTGGCGGGTCCAGGACCCATTCCAATCGATTCAGGGTTCAAAAGTTAGTGGAAAATGATACCCCACACGCCTAGGTAGCCGAAATCTCGAAAACAGACATTCGAAATGGGTAGATAGGTACCCATTTTGACTCGTAACCTCATCCAGAGGGCACCAATGGTTTCGGGAATGGTTTCATTTAATTGGATTCAGCGTCCAAAATTAGTGGAAAAAGATACTCCACACACTTAAATTGGTTAAATAATTGGGTAAATTGGTCCGATCGGGCTGAAAAGTTTCGAATGCGACTCATTGGACGATAGAGAAGGTAGTTCGTAGGAGAAAAAGAGACAGAAAATGTTGTGGTGGATCTTAAAGTGTGGCGAGGAACATAGAAGCCGACGCGAGCCAGGAGATCGGGTGCATCGATACGCCGCGAGAGCAAGCCATGGAGGAACGACACATCGGCGCACATCCGATGATCGCGGGGAGACAGCAGGTTGAAGCGGCGAGCGAGCTCAAAAACAGTTTGTGGGCAAGGAAACGGAGGAATGCCCTGAAGACACGCTCGATCTGCAAGGTGTGGCAATCATAGTACGGGCTCCAGATCACCGACGCGTACTCCAGTATGGGTTGCACGAGAGCCTTATAAAGAGAAGGGCTGATGCTTGGTAGAACTCTCTGGTGTTCCTCTTAAGAATGCCCAGCACACGCATGCAACCTGCGCAATGTGGTATGAAAAGAATAGCTGGGACTCATGATAAACGCCGAGGTCCACAATGCCGTCCTTTCGTGACAGGAGAACTCCGTGATTGAGTAGGGATGGGTGACAGGAGAGTGCAAGCGGTGGAATGAGGTTACAAATTTAGCACATTTAGAGGGGTTAAAAGCCAGATCGCTCCGATAGCACCATAGAGAAAGAGCGTCGAGGTTCTTCTGGAGGAGAAGGCAGTCCGAGGGGCCATCAATGTTGCAAAGAGCTTGAGGTCATCTGCATAAATCGGGAACTTGGTGGCATGAATAGAGGAGACGACTCTGTTAATCACCAGGTTGAAGAGGAGGGGGCCAAGGTGAGAGCCTTGAGGGACCCCAGAAGTGGCGATGAATGAGCGGGAGACGACACCATCCACACGCACAGAGAGTTGTCTGGCCGTGAGGTAGCTGGAAACCCACGAATGAAATGGCCCAAAGACACCAAGCGATGACAACACATCAAGAATTGTGCGATGAGGAAGCCTATCAAACGCCTTTCAAAATCCGTCGTCACGAGGTCAACCTGGTGACCCTCCCCGATGGAGCAAAGTGTGAAGTCCTGGAAAGATGCCAGATTGGTTACGGTGGAACGCCCCTTTACAAAGCGATGCTGCTCGGGTGCTATGAAGGAGTTGAACATTGGCGAGATGTGAACCACAACCAGTTTCTCAATTACCTTTGGGATAGTTAACAAGGAGCAGACCAGACGGTAGTTCCCGACGTCACTCATGTCGCCCTTTTTGAAGATTGGAGTGATGTAGGATGACTTCCACTGATCGGGAAAGAAAACAGACGAGAGGGATGCGTTAAAGAGGGAGGTCAGAGGTTGGGAGAGGCTGGATGCGCAGTTGCGAAGCAGAATAGGGGAATGCCATCCGGGCCCATGCCTTTTGAGGCATCCAATCCACGCAACACTCCAATTACAGCGGACTCACTTAGGGCAAGCGAGCCCAGAGAGACAATGTCAACATGAGGGCGGGAAAATGTTTGGCGTCGGGTTGGATCAAAGACCGATGCAAAATGTGAAGCATGGAAGCGGTTTTCTGCGGAGTGTCAGCTGAAGTAGAGCCAAGGTGCATAATTTGCGGCAAGGACGATCTTCCATCTCGGTAATTTATGTAATTCCAGAAGGTCTTGAGGTCGCTCTGGAGGGAGTCCTGGATGGTTCGGAGGTATCCAGAGTGACATTCCTGCGACAGCAGTTTGCATCTGGCACGAAGCTGAGAGAAGGTTTGGTAAACCTCACGTGAGGATGTAGCCTTGTATCGGTAATGAGCAAAGTTTTTGTGACGGACCAGCTTGATCAGATCGGGAGAGAACCACTTTGGATACGAACTACTGAACGTAACAGTTCTGGGAACGAAGAGATTAATGGCCTCATTCGAGGTGCAGTACAGATGATCAAAAGCAAGAGAAATAGGCTGGGAAAGAAGAGGTGACCAGTCATGATCAGCTAGCCAATTATTATCCATTGCTTCGTAATCACCGCGCTTGAAGTTGAAGGCAAAACGGCGAGCTGAGTTGGCAGACTGAGGTAAAGACCTGAGTGTTAAATCCAAGAATAGGGTCTTCTTCAACGAGCGGGGTTCCTGGACGGACACTTAGAGAGTTAGCAGAAGACAGAACAAGGTCCAGAATGTTCCCGTGGGCATTGGGCAAAGAGTTGAACTGGCAGAGGCTGAGGAGTTAAATAGACTCAAAGACGGTGTAGGCTCTAGAAGTGGGCTGACAAAAGGGAGTCTCACTGACAAAGCCGAGTTACCTGACAAATTGTAGTCACCGGCCAGAACAATCTGGTAGTCTGGCAAGATACCCCCAAGGGACTCAAGATCTTCAAAGTGTCTCTGGAAGGTTGAGAGGGTTGAATAAGATGGAAGGTACACAGCTCCAAGAACCAGGAGATGATCAGGCAAGACCAGATCAACATAGGTTGATTATTCCATAACCAACCAAGAGACAATCGTGAGGAAAAAATGAGGGTAAGGCGATAGTGGAAAATCAGTCATGATTGCAAGCATTCGATCATCGAGTGTTTCGCCCGTCATACATATCACAGATCTAAATCCAAAGCACCCCCCGTCATGAAGTGAATTCCTCGTCGAGGCAGATGAATGCGGATGTGGCATTTTCTAACTTGCAGTTTTCATCCCCAACTCTTCGTACATCGAGATTCTCCGTTGACTCAATTAGTGCCGCAGGACGAGCCTGATTCTGTCAAACATGGGACAGTCGGTCGTATCGAAGCTCGGGATGGCGATTTGAGATTGAAAAGTTCCCAGAACCTGCCAAATTAGGGGTGGATTCGATACGAAATTGCAGTGAAGCTGACTTTCGATTCGCTATTGACTAGATTATACCCGTTGTCAGCTCATCAGAATGAATCGGATAATGATGTCCACGCGTTACAAGCATTCCAGCGTCGCCTGCAACATGCAAAATTTTAGTAAAAGGTTTAATTAGAATTGGAAATACTAGGTTGAAGAAGGGAGAAACAGATACGGATGATACATCCACTTTGACTCATATAAGGTGGTCTTTTGATAGCGCAGATAGATTCAGAAATTCGGTCTCCGTCCAGAGCGCGTCATCGGAGCCGTTTCATGTCGCCTTTTACGCTCGGCAAGGACGTCTCAAGAGAGATATTCTCCCGGAGAGCGAGGAACCTTGGGTTCTGGGCGACTCCTTCAATCTTCGTTGAGGAGCGTTTGGGATCAGGACGATAGGAGCTGGGATCAGGAACAACCTCGAGGGGCCGAAGGACGATGGCGCGTTCCGGCCCCCGCCGACCAAGGCGCTCTCGCTCGGTGAACGAGTCGAACTAATGTAATGGAACCGCATCAGCTACAGCTCTCTCCGATCCCGTCTGACGAGTTGGATACTTGTTGAGACCCGAGCTTTCCAGCCAAGCTTCCACTAAACTCGAACGAACTAAACTTAAATTGTCAAACTCAACGAGAACCGTTCGCTATACTTTATTCAGTATTTATTTTCTTCTGTAAATCAGCTTTTTGTCTGTAAAGTACCAATGTCCCAAAGAAATATACTTCACTCGGTCAATATCGAACTCGTGTACGACGACTAACACTTAACACACCCTAGCATGTGACAATGCATGATTGATTCTCGGTACGTATTTTATGTTATTAATATTGTATTCCGGTCTGAGGGAAAGTGTCAGCGAATCTTCCACTGCTCGACTTTTACGAATTTACCGGAAAGTGTACTAGCTTGAACTATGGAAAAACCTTGGATACGCCTTCAATTCTGTAGCTGATAGCGTTGCCTCTTGAAATCCCAAATTGAAACAGCAATCGGCGTGAAATAATTGTGTAATTATACGTGGGATTCGATGTTTGAACTACCGAAGAGGTTAGTAACCTAACCTAAGTACCTAAGTAATAAAAGGTAAAAATCTGCAAATTCTTACACACGGGTTGGTTATTCCTCGAATGGGGGAAACAGTGGGTGTGGCGGTTCCCAGACCCATTCCAATCGATTCAGGGTCCAAAATTTAAAGGAATATGATACCCCACACGCCTAGGCACCAGAAATCCTGACACATACAAAATGGGTGGATACATACCCATTTTGACCCATAAATTCTTCCGGTGGTTGCCAATCGTTCTGGGACACACATCATTGAATTCAGCGTCCAAAATTTAGTGGAAAATGATACCCCACACGCCTAGGCACCAGAAATCCTGACACATACAAAATGGGTGGATACATACCCATTTTGACCCATAACTTCTTCCGGTGGTTGCCAATCGTTCTGGGACCCATTTTATTGGATTCAGCGCCCAAACTTTAGTGGAAAACTATACCCCACACGCCTAGGTAGCAGAAATCCCGAAAACACATACTCAAAATGGGTAGTAAATACCCAATTTGACCCATAACTTCATCCAGTGGGTGCCGATCGTTCTGGGACCCGTTTCATTGGATTCAGCGTCCAAAATTTAGTGGAAAATGACACCCTACTCGCCTAGGTAGCAGAAATCCCGAAAACACATATTCAAAATGGGTAATAAATACCCAATTTGACCCATTACTTCTTCCAGTGGGTGCCAATCGTTCTGGGACCCATTTTATTGGATTAAGCGTCCAAAATTTAGTGGAAAACTATACCCCACACGCCTAGGTAGCAGAAATCCCGAAAATACATATTCAAAATGGGTAATAAATACCCAATTTGACTTCTTCCAGTGGGTGCCAATCGTTCTGGGACCCGTTTCATTGGATTCAGTAAGTAAATGGTTTACAATAGTAGAAGATCGATTGTGGCCATTGATAATCAAGCATAGAGGATGCAGGCTGTAACTCCGTCGTTATGCCGAATCTTTCTAATTAGGTTGTCCGTAAAACTTAATAACATTCCAAATCACACAAAATAATGCGACAGCAATGGCAATGAAAAGCAGACTAACTCATGAGGTGGGCTCTTTTTGGTGGGTATACCAAAAAATTGCGTTCTTTTCCACAAGGTAATCCGTGGGTTGGGCTCATTTCCGCGGGTTAGTTTCTTAAATTGGATCAGTTCCTGTGGGATAACCCGTATATTGGTTGTGAGGTAACCCACGAAAAGAGCATTTTCTTTAATAACAACATAATATAAAATTTTCTTTTTGGAGGTTATGCCAGAGATACGCTTATTTCCATGGGTTAACCCGTGAGATGGGTTGTTTTCCGTGTTTTGACTGTTAAGTTGGGTTTTTTCATGTGGGTTAACCCGTAAGTTGGGTTTTTCCTTACCCATGAGATGGGTTCTCATCCACAGTGTTAAACCCATGAGTTGGGCTCTTTTTTGCGGGTTGATCCGTGAAGAGATGAACAGGTTCATCCCTGCGTGACAGAGGACGCTCCTCGCGACAACAATGCCGTCCTCACCTGCAATTGCGGAATGACAATCGCCCGCAGAAGCCCCGACCTACGACAATGTGCCCACCGAAACAGTCGCGGGGAATGAGTCTCATTTTGAGATGTAAGTGCTCCGATGACGCCCCCACCTCTCGCCGGGCCTTTTCCCTGGGTAATGGGTAATCCTCGTCTAGACGTGAGGGCTCATTCCAAAGCAAAATACCCGTCCATTAGTCGCTACAATGACGGTAGGTACCGTCGGAATGTGGGAGCACTTTTACACGCGAGGACACCGATCGAGTTTCAGCACTCCGAAGCAGTGTCTCTCGGCCAAATAAGCACTATTTAGTGTTCACGCCCCTCTCTTTTGTCTTGTGCAACGCCTGCACGTGGACTCCACTTAAGTCCTTGTTGCGCCCGACTCATTTTCTGCTCAACTGCCTCTCATCATGCATGGTACCAGACTCATTCCAATCGATTCAACGTCCAAAATTTAGTGGGAAATGATACCCCACTCGCCTAGTCCTCTCCAAAAATCTCGAAAATCCAATTTTTGATAAACATATTTTGACCTACTCCCACCCCTCCAAATATGGTCCGATCGGATTGAAAAAGTTTCGAAAACCAACTACAGCCAAAAACCCCCTTTTTGTCCCTAACAAAAATTTTTAGATTTTAAAAAAATGTTCTACTACCAAAAACAGCGTGGACGGTGGACGTCAGATGGACATAGCACCTTTTGGTTGATTATTCCTTGAATAATCAAGCTATATTTTCAAACTCAAGGTCTCGGGGGGTCGACCATTTTGTTCTAGACCTCATGAAATGACCAGAAAACATGTTTGGGCCTGATCGGAGATGATCAACCCTTCATGACCTTGAGCAAGGAATTCAAGGAATAACCAACCAAAATGGACTGTGAGAAACCGTAAAACCTGTTTCCTCGCGAAATATCTTCGGAAGCACACAAACAGTTTTACTTATTGACGATAGAGCTGTAAACAGTTCGTGTCTCTGCTTCGATAGAACTAATCGCGGTATGAAGGGGATCGCCACGATGAGGGGAGGTGTAGTATGATGGGGTACAAAGGATGAGGGTTGAGATCGAGCCACCCTACATGAGTAACCGGCTCTTGTCCTGCACCCTGGCAAAAAGAATGACGTCATTCGTTGATACCCCCACCCCTCCTACCATGACGATTTACGTCATCACCCCCGATTTTTCCTCCCATTTGCGAACAGGAATTTTCCCACTTACCGTCCTCGATCCGACAACAAAACAATTTTTGGAAGGAATGCCCTACAGCTCCGTCGAACTTGGCGGCCAAATGAAGGCCTAAGACGCGACGTATCTTTGTTTTTATTCAATGAACCTGCCAACTACGTCCGAAACATGACTATTTGTTGCGCTCAGCCCAATTCCTTCCGGGTGCTTTCTCTGCCAAATGATCCAACGTTTGTCTGGGTTGCTATTCTGATAAGGTGCTTCTAGACTTACTCTTTCAATGTGTCGTGCCTCTCACAACTGACCTTCCTTTCTTCATTAGGTTATGAATGTATTATGCACATGTAAGCCTCTCTCGAATTAAAATGTGTTATGAATTTTACTATGATTTAATTCGGGTTTCTTCGGAGAATTTGGAAGCGACCTAGCGAGAGGATACGGGATGTAAGTCCAAGACTTACGACTGAGCAACTAGGGATACCAAGGATGACACACAAATTACATTGAAACAAAATGAATTATAATTAAAAACAAGGACTCGTTACAAAGGAAAATATGCCTCAACCTGGGCTAGAATTAATACAAGACAAAGTAATTCGACAAAGTAAATTAGACAACATGTGGAGCATAAAATACAATATTAATACATGATACATGAAATACAAATTTAATGAACAAGTGCAACGATACCGGCTGACGAAAACGGCGTCGACGTCGAAGGAAAAACAGGAGGGGGCTCGCTGTCCCGCAGGTACACAGCAAGGCTTATTAACTTGAGTCCTTTATCTCATGGGGAACACAATATTACAGCTTCGGTCGACTTCAGCACGGTAGAAGAGTTCACATCAGAGCGAGCACAGGACGAAGCCAGGATGGACTGAGTGAGAAATCTCTTGCACGACAGGGTTACAAAAATATATACTCCAACATGTTGGGCGCTTCGGCCCCAAAGATGACCACCTGGTTGGACGCCTTTGGAACAAGTCAGCGCTGGGCCTCTCTAAATATGACGTCCAGGCAGGAGCTGCGCGCGCATTTGGCGCATGCTCTCTCCCTTCTGGCCTTCTGGAGGCAGCAAGCCTGGGGGCTTACACACATATCCAGTTTTCTCCGTTCACCGTTTTGGTTGGTTATTCAAAGAATATTCCTTGAATATATAACCTGTTTTCATACAAAAAGTCAATCTCTCCGGGATAGAGTAACTATTTTACCTTTGGATCACCCAGCCAGTCTGTCCGCTCATAATAGTCAAGTATTTGTTTATTTGCGTGTGAAATGGGGGAGGTACCGCCCGTTGTTGGTTGTACTATCACGTCGTAACTCAAGAGTGTTCATGTGTTGCTTAACCCGTGTTCTAGTTTTTCGCCCTAAGAGGCACGCTTGTTTGCTGAGTTTGAATGGGTTGATGTTAAATTTTGATTAGGTACGAGATCGATTTGTAGAATGGTGTTTTACCAGAAGCTTCAAGGGTTGGTGAAAGGGTTTTGCACTGCAGTTTAGCCCGTTAAACCAGTAGACCCTCCTGATGGATGAAGTGACCAGATTTCAAAGGGAGCAAGGCGTCAAATTACTCCCAGGTTCTTCAGCGCCACCTGCGACAGAAGCTCGAGAATGTCTTGCGACAGACCGGAAGGGGCGAGCAAGCATTCCATGATCGCCTCCGCACCGATCTGGTAGGACCAGTTCTTCACCTTCTTCAGACGTGGACGTCACAATTCTCACACTCCAGTCAACTGAAGATGAAAAATGTAAAATAGATTAAAATAACATTGATTCCCTTGTCGGCTGAAAAGTAGATTCAACTCAACTAATCATTTTGTCCTGTAACACAAGAAACATATTCTGGCACGTTCCATTTTTTTCTGGGACGCATACGTACTTTTAAGATTTGCCCACTCTCCTAGATCATATAGGAAACTGGGGCATCAAGCAAAAAGGTCTAGGCAACACAACCCTCAGATCTACAGGCTCAAACAGCAATTTGAAAGAACCTGCAGAGGTTCACATTTAGCATCGAATGATACAAACAATTTGATCATTCCATTATTGGCGATTCTTCAAAGATATGGTGGATAAATGAAGAATATACCTCCAGACTTTAAAAATTATCCAAAATTTATATTTCGGGCTGGTCAGGCCAGTTTTGATTTGGCGGATAAATAAACCCTGTTCAAATTTTACTCTATGATGCTTTACAGCCACATTAACGGTTGTTAATGTCTGCCATCCACGCCGGTCTTAGAAGATTTCTGGTACATTGGCGTGTGTAGTATCATTTTCACAAAATTTTGGACGCTGAATCGATTGGAATGGATCCGGGACATCCCACACCCACTGTTTTCTCCCATTTTCGACATTTTCGGTGACGTAGGCGTGTGGGGTATTGTTTTCGACTAATTATTGGGCGCTGAATCGATTGGAATGAGTCTCCATGCCCCTGGTCCAAGGAATAACCAACCCCTGTGAAGTATTTTGCAGCTTTTTTCACGATTATTTCATAGTGTGGCTCGGAAGAAATGAGTTCACAGAATTCACCGATTTTTATTCCCTTTCATATTCGGGTAAGATTTAGAATCGTTCCTGAATCAATTAAGATTTTAGAATGTGCGTAAAACTGATTTTCCTATATTTGATTCTCTCGCAAGAAAGTTATGATACTAGACACCTTTGGAACGAATCAGCTACAGTAAGATAGGAGCCCTAAGCCTTGAGAATACAACGTGGAATAAATTGTTACGATTGGCTCTCGCCGAAGGGATTTGTACAATTTTGGGTATTTTGAATATAGGTCCTCAACATTCCTATGGGTATCTATGGCTGCCTACAGATTTCTAAATGCTATACGTGTTAGTCGCGTGAGTTGGTTGCGGTTTATTAAAATATGTTCAGATCCCAATGAAGAAAGACTCTTATCACTAGAGTCCACCGACTCAACAGACTTGGAGCGGCGACCAGAAATAGAGCCCCTGTCAGCCACATGCTTCCTCCGTTCCCGTCTAAAAATACTCGAGGGAGGCCACATCGGTCCAACACAACCGACAATAAATGTTTGAAACTCTTCAACGAGGGACAAAATGGCGCCACTGATGAAGACCGTGGAATTTATCACTAGCGGAAAATATCCTTGAGAGAAGGAGGAACGCCGCGAAAAGTGGGTCAAATGATAAAATAGAAAAGTGCATTCATTCTAAGGCCAAAATTAGTCGTAAGTAAATAAATGGCCGAAATCCAATTATTAATTAGTAAAAAACGCTGCAAATTCTTTCACACGGGTTGGTTATTCCTCGGACCAGGCGCATGGAGACTCATTTCTCCAACATGGGAAAAATGGGGGAAACAGTGCATGTGGCGGGCCCCGGACCAATTCCGATCGATTCGGCGCCCAAAATTTAGAGGGAAATGATTCCCTACACGTCTAGGTTCCAGAAATCTCGAAAACACACATTCGAAATGGGTAATAGGTCCCCATTTTGACCCATATCCTCACCCAGAGGGCGCCAATCGTACCGGGACCCATTTCATTGGATTCAGTGTCCAAAATTTAGTGGAAAATTATACTCTACACGTCTAGGTACCAGAAATCTTGAAAACACAAATACAAAATGGGTAGGTGCATACCCCTCCAAAATTTAGTGGAAAATAATACCCCACTCACCTAGATCGCCCAAAATCTCGAAAATCCCTTTTTCAAAAAACACATTTTGACCCCTACCCGGCCAAATTTGGTCCGATCGGGCTGAAAAGTTTCCCGCGGGAACAGACCCCTGACCCAAATTTCAGATTTTTAGAAAATTTTCTACTACCGAAAACGGCGCGGACGGCGTACGGCGGACGGACATTGACCTTTTTTGATCTAGACACCATGAAACATCCAGATAAAATTTTTGAGCCGAATTGGAGAGGTTGACCTTTTGCATAAAAGCATAGGTTGATTATTCAAGGCATTACCAACCAAAAACAGTATGTACGAAGAAAAGATCAACATTCCAACCGTCTAATCAATTTTTCATTTGCACTCGAATTTGACGATGAAAATTTGGTTCGATTGTCAAAAAACCTGATTTTCTTGCTAAACCTAGGCTAAACGGCGATTCCTTCGGATATCGTCTTTTCACTTGGAAACCCTCTGGATTCTATACAGACCTCATACACCTTATTCATGTTCTTAACAGATAAAAATGTATGAGAGTTAAATCGTAACTACGAGGAGGCCACCTGACCGGTCCACTTTGTCAAAAAAATTTTACAATTAGTCTGAAAATGAGCATTTCCTTTGCATTCGAATTTGCCAGCGAAAATTACGAGTTCAAGTGCTCGTAGGTTGCTGAATCGATCTTGAAATTATCCAGAGCCAATTGAGAGCTCTGAGATGGGTCAAAGTATGTTCTTCCCTATCAAATTAATCATCAAACGTTTTCGAACTTGAACAGGTAGGAATCGGTATGTCAGTGCTGAACCTACAATAGTTGCTGCAGATGGGACGGAGTATTGGCCCGCTGCTGTGAGAACTGAATTCAGCTTACCACTCGGTAAGCTGCGAGTGCAGTGCTGATACGAGGGGCAAATAGCGGGTTGAGATGGAGATCCGTTTTGAGCTGGTTGGCGGGGAGGGGGGGGGGAAGAGCTGCGGACTTGCTACAGCTACGGCGGGGCGCAGGCCGCGGCGGATCGTGGGCGGTGGTGGGGCCTTCACCGTTAGCGGCTCTGACCTCCTCAGCCCCGTTCGGTTGGCTCCTCGCTTCTCTTCTTTTCGCTCTATTCGGTGGTCCGGATGAAAACATGCAGATCCCCCTCCCCCTTCCCCCCTGACAACCGTCACCTATCACTCCTCCGATTCACGATCATAACTCTCGTTTGTTCAGATCATGATTGTCTCAAGGAACGCACGGGAATCGCCTGTTTCTACGGCTCCTCCACTTCACTCTTCACTTTTCAAAAAACTCAATCAATAATACGTAATTATTAATTGGCAGTTGCAACACTCAACCGTACATCCGTACCTTCAGTCGCCATAAGGCATCTAATCAGAACTATCTATATAATCTATATAAACAGATCGGTGTTACTCTAAATTTTCAAAAATGGAACTCATACATAAGTGTATCATGTTCTAATGTACTCAACTTTGACCACGCTCTCCCTCAATGTGCGACAATTTGTTTGAGCTCGTTTAATCAATTCAATATTCACCAAATATCACATTTAGCTAGAAATATATATTGTAAAACTGACAAACCTCATCTAAAAACATCTCTACAATTTCGCTCTTATGCCAATGAAAAAGGAAACAACGGAATCTCAACTGTATGTGGTTTCTAGAAACACACAGTATCGACAGACGTTCAATGAGTCACGGGATGAGCGAGCGGGAAAACAATGCGGAAAGAAAAAACTTCCTCATGTACGACTGAGACAACGTCGGACACAGGAGACGAGACCTGAACGTCTATAAGATTTGTGTGAGCATCGAAAAAATTAGGCCAAGTTCCATCAGGAATGATGGTTGAAACAAGGCAAGAGAGCATCGTGCAGGAAACTGGTACACTCTAAATTTTTCCAAGATAAGCAGACTAGAACTCTGGCATTTTTTAGCAGATTTTGACAAAGTAGAAATACTTGAAAATCCTGTACTCCATGAATTGTTTTCAGTAGAAAACAGCAAGCATGGAACACAATACCAGTAATTATTATTGGAAGTACGGTCGGATAACCATTGATTCCTATTGTGTTTATTGGTTGAAAAATGGCTTGTGTATTCACAATTATTATTCCATTTCAAATTGGGGTTCAGCCTGAAATATCTACCACGCACTCACCCAACCTGAATCCAGTGGAACACTGCTTTCCAAATATCAGGTTGTCAGCAAGACAAATCCTAAATAAGAATGATGATGTATACTCGTACTTAGTCCATGAAGCTGCAGGAAAAGACTTACGTTGAAAAATGTGGTTATTTATTTATTTAATTTTTTTTTTTTTTTCAGTTCAGTCTTATTGTTGAATGTTACGTTTCACTCGCTTATTCGCTGTTATTGCTTTCCCAGAATTAAATCATGTATTTCTGAGATCCTCCGAATTGAGGTGTAAAACCCCAAATTCGACATGGGAAACCTCCAATTCGACGTTAAAATGCCATACTTTCCTTTACTCAACTGGTCAACTGGTTGTGGAAGCCAGGAACTTGATGACGTTTCTGTACAAAATTTCATATAATAAACAATTGACTAACGCGACGATTTTTTTTTAGTATACACAATTAAGATTAAGAAATGTTTGGAGTGAAACAAAAAAGAACAATGCAACGTTTTAACTTCCAGCTTTTAGACGTACCGATTACACCTACCAGCTTCAATAGCATGGTGAAAATGTGTGATTATGAGATCAGCACACACAGCAGTGACTCGCTTCCTGGACTATCACTTCAGCAAATGATATTTTGTCATCGCAACCAAGGCACAGTACCTTAAACAGCCATACGCCAAATCCACTGTCCTGCAAAGTCAGGGAAATAGTCATTAATCTCTGATTGATCATTGGTCTCTTTTTTGACCAACCACAAAGTATCCATTGAAATTTGTTTTTAATCAGATCTATTAGAAGTAAGTAAGATCAGCAGGTGTTTTGGGAGTGGTGTTTCTTTTTTCGTGTCCGATTACAGCAACGCTATTGATTTTAGACATGGTTTTACGAGTTATTCCAAAATGGATAGGTTTCACCAAATTTTAATCTGTTTATTTATTTATTATTACTATAGAATTTGTTCACTATTTAAGCAGTTTCACTGGATTTTCATTTTATCTCAGAATGTCGGGGACGCGTGTTTCCGCTGGTGAAACATTCAAGAAAGCGTCGTCAAAACGCGGGTTCTGTGTATCCAGCTTTTGGCATATCCTTTTCCACGAAATTTTGGACGCTGAACCCAGATCAAGATGTATTCGGATCAATGTGTTTTGGTGCTGCGATGCCCACCCTGCTCCCCCCCCCCCCCCTCCACGCATCGTTACTCGAAGCTTACGGTGACTTGCGTAGTGAAATGATCCAAGGGAAAGTTGAGCGGAGCAACTCTCCCTTCCTCAGCCCTGAAACCCTTCACAAAACCGACTTAGAAACCCATCTAATGGCATCTGCTGTACGTTCCTCATTTCAAAATACTTAGGTCTTCACATCAGTAGTGATCGAGCTGAAAAAAAATTGTTTCAAAAAACTGTTCAATTTTTATAACATTGATTTTTTTTAATGTCTGTTTTTGTTTGTTTTAGTACAAAAAATATTTATATGCCTACCTGTATTATATCTAATAGTTATCCATGTTTTGTATTATCCATTTATCCAGTTTTTTATTACAAATAATAGGTACCACACAGATTTGAGAAATATCGATGTGTTTGAATCGAACCGCAGGTACTAGGGATAGGGAAATGTTTTATCTGTGTTCTTATTATCATTAACCTCAAACCTAAGATTTATTGTCTTATCTGGTTCTTTTCTTGGAGTCCCTCTTTCCCGTGCTCTCTATTTGAACTCTTTACGTCCCTTCTAAAATTTCTACTAAATGTGACAGTTGTCTATATCTTTTATATCAACTCTATGAGTATATTTATTGAGTCTGATGTTCTAACTTATCTTAATTTTTACTACAATAAAAATATTGGTAAAAAAATAAAATAAAATAAAATATTGGTAAAAAAAAAATTTTTTTCTCAAAAGTTTTCACTTAATGTGGAAATTTGAATGTTTTTTGGACATCGATGTTTTTAGAAGGAAAAGCATCGATGTTTGTTCATTGATGTCCATATCCACTGCACATTTGCCTAGAACGGGTTGACGTGTGCAGCAGATGATCCTGGAAGAATCAGATGACCTATCCTGTTACCTGCGGGTTCAGTCGAGGGGATGACGAGGGTGGTGATAAGGATGACGTTGAGGGGTGGGGAGGGGGGAACTGCGGTGCGGGGCTAGCGTCTCCGGGTGACCCACAATTGCGGGGTCAAGGTAGCGCACCGCGGAGGATTCCTTTCGTGCGGAGGCTCCGCTACCGGGGCCGAGCACAAGGCGCGCTGATAAGACGCACATTGGGCGGAGTGACGGTGAATGGGAACAGAAAGGGTCGTGTTTGTGATATCAGATACGGGAGGACGGAAAGCGTCACCCCGCATTCCGGTCAGGTACGCCGTTCTGACGTAAGCGACGTGACGTCACGCCCAATTCTTCGATCTATAAGCTGCACTTGAGGTGAAGATGGGCCTTAACCCCCCGCATCACTCTCCGATTCGACATCGCCCACGTGACGGATTAAATCACCCTCCAATAACGCCCGGTTGTGCACGAAATTTCCCTTATTGGCGGGAAACCACCGCTGCCAACCTGCCTGCAGATAGCAGATGCGTGAGTTCCCAGCCCTATTGACTTTCAACTCCTCACGATCTGTTGATCCAGTCAACAAGTGGAGGAATGATTTGTTTGTTGTTTACTTCACTTTTCGTTCAATCGCAGTGAACACGATTATTATTCCCCCAACTTCCGCTAGTGGCTATTACAATACTTTACGCAAGTCGACCATCAGTTCGTCTAGACCACTATGCAATACACCAATGTCAACCGATCCAATTCAGCAAGAACTCAATAAGGGTCATTGATTTTTTTTTTTTTTTTTTTTTTCTAATTTGGCATTTAAGGTATCTTTTTCATTAAATTGTGGACTCTGATTCCGATGAGATGGGTCCCGGAACGATCGGTGCCCAGAGGTAGGCTTAAGTGTTGAAGTTGTAATGGAATGTTGGAGTACCTATTATGAGTGTAGGCTCTAGAGATGTTTAGGGAACTAGGCATGAGGGATACTATTTTCCAATAATGTTGGACGCTAAATCGATTGGAATGAGTCCTGGACTATTCTACTCATATTCCAATCCTCATACCTATTGCTGTAAGGAATAATAAACAATTGAGGACGAATTTCCCGCGTTTTTCACAGTATAGTTTGAATGAATACATCGATTTCACAGGTGATTCCATTTGTTTTGAATGAGATTCCTTGCAAGCATGATAAGAAGCCTCATCGAATGGACAATTCCTTATTTAAAACTCCAACTGGTTGAGTAAGACCTGCCATTATTATCTAGCTGAACATTGGATATTAGAGATAAGTGGTTACAAGTCTCCTCCAGACATCAACAGATATTTCTGGCCGTATTGAAGCTATACTGAGTTTGAATTTCTAATCTCTCAGTCTATACTCTACAAGACCGAGTCAGTCACCCGTTGCATTTCCTCTTTAGCTCGAAAGAGCTACTTCAGTCTCATTAGTTTCTCGTCACAAAAGGCACACCCTCGAGCCCGATGATTGCGAGGAGGAACCTGCCATGCTAAGGACTCGGCATTCCACCTCTTTGAATCACAAGGACACCAAGAAACGTCCTTGGGCGGCAGTCCCCGCTCTCGCGTAATCAAAGATTTCCAACGTGGTTCTAATCTTCGGCCTAGCGAGGGGCAATGGAGTCACTAAGGTCACGGGTCAGAGGCTGTCCAGCCACTTGAAGTGTCAATACTCAGAATTTACGTCGTTCTGATATAAATATCAATTTTCGGACTGTTCGCTATTATGACTCTTCTGGCTCTGATGTTACCCCCTTTGGTCGTCAGTACAATAACGTTTTTGGAAGTTATTAACATTTTTTTCACTTCAGTTTTGCAAATAACTGAAAAAAATACGTTATTCGGAGCCGTGCCAAGAAGTTTTAAGATGGTTTTGGTTGGTTATTCCATGAATAATCAACCTATGTTTTCATGCTCAAATTTTTTTTCTGAACGTTTCATGGTGTCTAGATCAAAACACACGGGTTGGTTATTCCTCGGACCAGGCGCATGGAGACTAATTTCTTCAACATGGGGAAAATGGGGAAAACAGTGGGTGTGGCGGGTCCCGGACCCATTCCAATCGATTTAGGGTCCAAAATTCAGTGGAAAATGATACCCCACACGCCTAGGTACCAGAAATCCCGAAAACACATATTCAAAATGGGTAGTAGATACCCAATTTGACCCATAACTTCTTCCAGTGGATGCCAATCGTTCTGGGACCCATTTCATTGGATTCAGTGTCCATAATTTAGTGGAAAATAATACCCCCTTTGCCTAGATCGTCCAAAATCTCGAAAATCCATTTTTCAAAAAACACATTCTGACCCCTACCCCACCCAAATGTGGTCCGATCGGGCTGAAAAGTTTCGAGGACCAACCTAGGCCGGCAACAGACCCCTGACCCAAATTTCAGATTATTAGAAAATTTTCTACTACCAAAAACGGCGCGGACGGCGGACGGACATTTTGGTATTTATCTAAACACCTTAAAACGCCCAGAAATAAATTTTGAGCCGAATCGGAGAGGTTGACTTTTTTCATGAAAACATAGGTTGATTATTCAAGGAATAACCAACCAAAAGGTCAATGTCCGTCCGCCGTACACCGTCCGCCGTCCGTGCCGTTTTCGGTAGTAGAAAATTTTCTAAAAATCTGAAATTTGGGTCAGGGGTCTGTTCCCGGCCTAGAACGCTCCTCAAAACTTTTCAGCCCGATCGGACCACATTTGGGCGGGGTAGGGGTCCAATATTGTGTTTTTTGAAAAATGGATTCGAGATTTCGGACAATCTAGTCAATCTAGGCGTATCATTTTCTACTAAATTTTGGACACTTAAGCCAATGAAATGGATCCCAGAACGATTGGCACCTACTGGAAGAAGTTATGGGTCGAATTGGGTATCTATTACCCATTTTGAATGTGTTTTCGGGATTTCTGGTACCTGGGCGTGTGGGGTATCGTTTTCCACAAAATTTTGGACGCTGAATCGATTGGAATTGGTCCGGGACCCACCACACCCACTGTTTCCATTTTCCCTATGTTGAAGAAATGAGTCTCCATGCGCCTGGTCCTGGGAGGAATAACCAACCCGTGTGAAAGAATTTGCAGCGTTTTTGCTTACAACCATTGCTTTCGATTTTGTAGTCGTTGTGGAGACAGCTGTGGGATTCAATGAAGGGAGTCGACGCAATCGTCAGGGCGTTGGCCACTTACCTGACAAGCGGTGACTAAAACTCATGTCTTGACAAATCATCGCATATGATTTTAGCGAGAACGGAATACGGTGTCAGCAACACGATTTCGAATGCGCACATTTTAGGGGGCTCTCGATGAACATTCCGATCGATTGGTTTGCACGAATTGAGCGCATAGCGGTGAGATAATAGTTGAGCTCTGGGTCTTAACTTCAAGAGAAAAGACCGTCCAAGACCCGAGTGAAAGCGACAGAGGAGTGAAAGGTGAGTGAGACCACGCTAGTTTCACATCTTACAGCCTTTCGAGCCTCAAGTTCTTACCGTCATATCGGAGGCCGTCGCAGCATTCAACGATCCAAGCGGAATATCTGTACCCAGGTTTTCCGCCAGATAGGTAAATACTTCAATTGACCTCAGTAATGTTAAAAATCGTATTTAGGAGCCACAGAAATGATAATTTTGTATTTCAGATCAATTGGAGTGTGCTCAGTGTTGCCCATTGCGCCATCAGCCGAAATCAAACTTGTGGTCTTCGCAGGCCAAATGTAGAAGCTATTGAAAGGAGTTTGGAGAATGCGCAATTGAGAAGAGAAAACTCATCCTACAATCGTGTGATCTCAGGACCAGTAGGGTTCCTCTCATCCAAGACCATAACAGCGGCTACTTATTATCATCTGCAGTCAGAGCAGTTCAGAGGATGGTGGACGCCATCAAAGGTTTGGAGCCGTTACCCCATCAAATATGACGGGGTAATCTCCAACTCAAATCTTGAGTTAATCATCTATGCTCCTCGGTTGATTTGGAATTCACGTGAAAAAGATCCTTTTCTCGGTCCTTCCCTTTTGAATGTAAAATCAAATGATTCATTCAGAATGTACGTTAATACTAAATGAGCAAACAAGCCTATACCTGATCGGATTATCAGTCCATAGGACCTCTCTCTTGTTCAAACATGGACGTACATTTATAACTTGAAATAATGAAGTATATTATTCCCATGATTCAAAAGGAGTCGGCTTCATGTCTTCAACGTTCGTATTTCATCTGAGAGAAGGCCTCAATATTCAAGTCCGATAAAATCCAATTGTGGGGGGCTTAATTCATATTTTTGCTGAGAATGTTGATTTGCATCGGGTGAGAATTTATAAAAGTCTAATTATTACCTTGATTAGGTACAACTCTATTTGTAGGTTGCATTTTATAATATTTCGAGCTGTGTTCCTAACTTACTAGGTGCATGCAGATGGAGGTATGCTCAATTCAATTGTTATTTAAATTATAATTAGGTTATTGAATATTGGCTTTATGCATCAGTATAGTGTATTATAATTAGCTACTATAGATTGACTTTTTTATAGTTCATGTTTAGATAAAATTGACTGTAACATGAAAGTATGTAAATTATTTTATTCCACAACGCCTAGTTGCAATACGTTCCAGTTTTGTTTAAAACGTTTGGATTAGTTTTGATTGTCTAATGGGCTTGCTGAAGTTGGTTAGATCGCGTAGTTATACTTTGACGTTTTGGAGTAATACTTTAAGAGTTGTGTAATTTTAATTTCTGTTCTTGTGTAGATATCGTATGTATGTCCAACGAATATCTATAAAATTGATTATGACCGTAAATGAATGTGCTAATCTGCTTTTCTTAACCGGAGTTTTCATAATTTTTATAATACAAATGTACCTTACTCCATCAACAGAAATCTCACGCGTCAAATGTCTTGGGTATGGAATACGTTGAAGTGGCCCTCATATTAAACGTTTGGGTGAATCATTACGTCATCTGGACGACTACTTTGCTTCTTGTTCATTATTATTATAAGAATAAGGATAATATTTAACCCTTAATCCTGGAATTTATGTTAAAAACATTCCCTTAGCTATGTCATGATATCGAATTCATTATAAGCCTAGAGTGGCATAAAATAGGAACGCCAAACCTCGCGGATCAATTCTAAAAAATGATTTGAGAGCTTAGTCTAATAACATTTTGTAATGCTCATTTCCCCCTCTTTTTCGCTTGCAAAAATGTTTTGTTACGGTTTGTTATGGTTTTCACGAACGCCTTATTGCTTCACGCCATCTCGATGGGCTCTTTTCTCAAAAATGGGTGAGCTCATACGCTTCATAACCTCACCTCAGGCCTTGCTGCGAAGCAGAGTCGACGACAAGACATAATTACTTGTACTTGTTAAATATCTTTGTCCCCTACACGACGAATGAGCGTTCAAAAATGGTTGTGTGATACACAAGAATCTGCAACATTTTCTCCCAATTTCTTGTATTCCTCTCATGGGTGTTGAACATGAAACTAAAATTTTCTGCTAGGTATTGTAATCTTTTGAATTTGAGGGCCTTAAAAACTATGGAAGCTGTTTGTATTTTTTTCAATGCCCGTGTTATTAGCAACCCAATTCGTTTATATAGTCGCATAATTGATGTTTGGTAAGACCAGGGATTGTACTAATCGCTGGCTAACAAAAACAGGGAAATCAGATACCATTCTACTAAGTTGATAGATTCCCCTGAACACGATGCTGCAGATATTAGATACCTGTTTTTCCCAGCTCAGAGTGTTCTGAATGATAATGCCAGGTTTTTGGCTTCCTCAACATACTCCCCATAGGAGAGCAGGGTATGCTGGCCCGCACCACTTTCGACAGGGTCCTGGCGCACCCCACCACCATCGCTTTAGTTTTTAGGGTGTTAACCTGCATCCCATGGGAAGACATTACCGAGTCGAGGACTCAATATCCTCAGGGTTGCAGGACTTCTACTGCTGAAAGTCATCCGCACAACACATACCCCTTGCCTGGCAGGAGAACTTCGGGAACTGATCTGGTGTACATTATGGAGATGATAGCAGAAGGCACAGAGCCCTGCGGAGTCCCCACCGATAGATTTTTAATGAGGATTGCCTGCCGTCAACTGCCTTCACAAACTGTTGGTGCCCCGTGAGGTATGATTCGAACCACTTCCTGCGACACCTAGAGACCTGAGTATGATCAACAGGATGACCACCTTAACCAAGTCAAAAGCCGATGAGAAATCGACTAATACAAGAATTGTGATTATTCTTCGGTCCATACCTCCCCTAATGTCGTCCAGGACTCGGACGAGCGCCGTTTCCAGGCTAAAACCCACTCGATAACCCGATTGCTTGAGATCCAGCAATTCATTAGCCTCCGCACTAGCACTGAGCTACACAAGTTTTACCAGCACCTTGCCCATGACACAAAGGAGTGAAATGGAGAGGAAATTTTGCTGATCCGCCAGCACCTTCTCCTTTGAAAAGGGTTTCACCACTGCCCTTTTCCACAGTGAGGGGTATACTCCCCTGGAAATCGAAAAATAATATAAGTGGGTGAGGATTGGTACTTGGAATTGGTACAGTTGTCTCAGCAAGTAGATGCAGGACTTCGACCAAAATCTCGATTGCACCTACCGATCAAGACTTCACCAAAAACAGAGCCCTCCTGACAGCCTCCTCGGAAAACGACAGAATTTTCAAGGGTTCATAAGAGGGAATCGAAAGAAGCGAGGGAAGAGCGCACGTATCGTCCGCCGGCAAACATTGACGTTTTCTATTTGCAGCCAATGAGTCATGTTTAGGTTTAGTCGTACAACAGGTCTGACTCACTACGCTCGAAGGGCCACTGACGTGTCGAGGGGTCGATCCCTCGTTTTTTACAACCCTTACCTCGTCTATTGAAATCGATTTCTTCTTGAGAAACGAATAAGCAGAGGAGGATTAAAACCGAAACGCGATTCCGTGGGTCCCTAGAATAAATTGGTCGCTTTTGGTTGGTAATTCCTTGGATAATCATGCCAGAGGGTATAATCCCTTTCCGATTGGCCCCAAAATTTTGCAGTGTACGATTCATGACGTTTAGGTCAAATAACCAACCAAAACGCTGCAAATTCTTCCATGATGGTTTACTATTTCTTGGAGCAAGAGCATGGGGGAAACATTGAAAGTGGAATGTCCCCGACTCATTTTAATCGATTCAGCATCCACAATTTAGTGGAAAATGATACCCCACCCTACTAAATACCCAAAAGTCTCGAAAACCCACATTCGAAATATATAGGTATGTACCCATTTCGACCTATGCCCACCTACGGTGTGGTTCAATTGGTCCAGGGCCCATCTCAATGGATTCAGCGTCAGAATTGTGGGGGAAAATGATACCCAAATGATTCCCAAAAATCCATTTAATAAACTTTTGTGAGCCGAAAAGAGGTCCAACATTTCAGCCTTTTTGAAAATGTAGGTAAGGGTAAAAATGTGTTTATAGAAACTCGATTTTTGGGATTTTTTGGAACTGAATACGTGGAGTATTATGGGCGCTGAATCGATTATAATGAATACGTGATACCCCACACTCTCATGTTAAGGAGGGTGGATGGTTAGCTAAAATTTGTATACGTGCAGATTCCGAATTCAAAAATTAGTCCTTAAAGGCTAAAAAGTTTTTCAACTAAGTTCAAAAATGTGATTTGATTTTACGAGCTTCATAGAAACTACTTTCTTACTCATTATCAACCCTCACCCTCGTATTGAAATAGGTGAGCTAAAGACAATTCTCAGGCTTCTTCTTAGGTGGTATTTTTGTTTCCTCCTCCTATCAATGTTTGATTTATGGGATTGGACTACGATTAGGCTGAAAAATGGTCATATTTCCGCCCTGGTGCATTTCCGGAAACCAAAAAACACAATTAGGCACAATTCAGATCATCCAGCTAGTTGTAAAATATCAGTATGGTGGGTAGAATCGTCCTTATTCAGCCTGGAGAGCACAAACATCATCGTAGCAGGCTACTTATCTCTCTCAAGACGAAGATAGAGTTGTACCATTCTCCCGGCCGAGTCAGCAGGTGTCGGGAGATTATTCTCGTTTGCATTGGTCGCCCTTTCACAGTGGTCGAGCTGAGTTGGAAATCTAATCTGTGCAGGTCCAGATTAGATTATGACATTGTAACCCGCAGCTTTTTAACGAAAAGGGATTTGCTTCCTTCATCGTTCCATTGTATCAACTAACGAGCAATGTTTTAGTCAATTAACATCTACAAGCAGACATTTCATTCCGGTGTTGACCTTGACAAATGGACACAAAATGCCCAGTCCCAACCTTTTTTTGCTGTTTTTATGTTCTGTAAATCGCCAAATAACAAAAATCTGAATCAACTGTAATCATGCCTTTTTCCTTCACTTTTGTCATACAAAAATTTCAAAGTCCACAATTATTTAGACAGTTTGGAGATCCATACGTAGCTAAAAGAAAGAATTATCCATCACACTTACCTGGAAAGTAGGAAATCCATAACTCAACTCCATGTTCGTATAAAAACATTTTGACTTGCAGGAGACTCAAAATTTTAAAGACGGACCTGCCCCTATAGACTCAGTGCACAAAATTGAATAGGGGAGAAACTTTAATTTATATATTTAGTCTATTTAGTGATATAATAATTCTTACTTGAAAAAAATGACGCTAATTATTCCATAATAGGTTGCTATTCTAGGTAAGCTTCGATTTCTGAAGGACCGAGTATTGTTGGGGTCTCCGGATCAATTACCTGCCAACCCACTTTAAAAAAAAGTCGACAAAACACATTTTGGTTGGTTATTCCTTGAATAATCAACCTATGTTTTCATGCAAATGGTCAACCTCTCCGATTCGGCTCAAAATTTTTTTCTGGACGTTTCATGATGTCCTGACCAAAAAAATCTGCAAATTCTTACACACGGGTTGGTTATTCCTCGAATGGGGGAAACAGTGGGTGTCGCGGGTCCCAGACCCATTCCAATCGATTCAGGGTCCAAAATTTAGTGGAATATGATACCCCACACGCCTAGACACCAGAAATCCTGACACAAACAAAATGGGTGGATACATACCCATTTTGACCCATAACTTCTTCCGGTGGGTGCCAATCGTTCTGGGACACACATCATTGAATTCAGCGTCCAAAATTTAGTGGAAAATGATACCCCACACGCCTAGGTAGCAGAAATCCCGAAAACACATAATCAAATTGGGTAAAAAATACCCAATTTGACCCATAACTTCTTCCAGTGGGTGCCAATTGTTCTGGGACCCATTTTATTGGATTCAGCGTCCAAAATTTAGTGGAAAATGACACCCTACTCGCCTAGGTACCAGAAATCCCGAAAACACATATTCAAAATGGGTAATAAATACCCAATTTGACCCATTACTTCTTCAAGTGGGTGCCAATTGTTCTGGGACCAATTTTATTGGATTCAGCGTCCAAAATTTAGTGGAAAATGACACCCCACTCGCCTAAATCACCCAAAATCTCGAAAATCCATTTTTCAAAAAACCCCTACCCCCTCCAAATTTGGTCCGATTGGGCTGAAAAGTTTCGAGGACCCATCTCGGCTGGGTACAGACCCCTGACCCAAATTTCAGATTTTTAGAAAATTTTCTACTACCAAAAACGGCGTGGACAATGGACGGCGGACGGCGGACGGCGGACGGCGGACGGCGGACGGACATTGACCTTTTTTGATCAGGACATCATGAAACGTCCAGAAAAAAATTTTGAGCCGAATCGGAGAGGTTGACCATTATCATGAAAACATAGGTTGATTATTCTAGGAATAACCAACCAAAAGGTCAATGTCCGTCCGCCGTCCATTGTCCACGCCGTTTTTGGTAGTAGAAAATTTTCTAAAAATCTGAAATTTGGGTCAGGGGTCTGTTCCCAGCCGAGATGGGTCCTCGAAACTTTTCAGCCCGATCGGACCAAATTTGGAGGGGGTAGGGGTTTTTTGAAAAATGGATTTTCGAGATTTTGGGTGATTTAGGCGAGTGGGGTGTCATTTTCCACTAAATTTCGGACGCTGAATCCAATAAAATGGGTCCCAGAACAATTGGCACCTACTGGAAGAAGTTATGGGTCAAATTGGGTATTTATTACCCAATTTGATTATGTGTTTTCGGGATTTCTGCTACCTAGGCGTGTGGGGTATCATTTTCCACTAAATTTTGGACCCTGAATCGATTGGAATGGGTCTGGGACCCGCCACACCCACTGTTTCCCCCATTCGAGGAATAACCAACCCGTGTGTAAGAATTTGCAGATTTTTTTCCCAAAAAAGGACCAATTAAGAGTTAACGACTGGTATGGATGAGGGGAACTTGATGCTCTCACTTTTCTGTAATAAATTATGTGCACTGAACGATGAACAATTCACGCACTAGCCATCCATTTTTGAAACAGATAGCGGCCAAAAAATTCTCAAACAAAACAAGTTGACACAATCAACACAATCAGCCTATAGGTGTTGGAACCCTAGCGTGATGGAATGAACCTAATCTAGTACTTGCACGATTAGCTGCAGTTTGTGGGTCTAGTTTTGCCTGCTCAACATTCATAGCGTGAGAGCCACTTGTTATCTACAGAAGAACATGATTCTTCAAAAGCTTCTTCTGCCCTAGGCAGTCGAAAAGAACGATTGATAGCGGAAACACCACTAATCATTATTGTTGGCTAACAAGTGTTTCGAAGCGGCCCTTATATTTACTATAACTCTCGTTGATGGCACTCCTCCACAATATTATGCCAACACTCGAAACTAACTGGTTTTATTCATGAAGGCGCTCCGAGTGTTTGCTTTCATTGAAAGAAATGGCACGAGCGCCGGTAGTCAAGCGTCTCATTCCCACTTCGTTGATGAATAGGAAACGTTCGTGGTCGAGATAAACGGTTAGAATTTGGTTAGAGCTCAAGCACGCGCGGCTCATTTAGTCTATTAAGACGCCGGCGGTATCGCCCCTACCTGTCCCTCATTACCCATCAACGCCAAGCTGTTTAGGGAGTCAGACTGAGGGAACCAGCCAGCGGACAACCGCAACAATTTGTCAATAAATCACCTGCGTAAACACTCCCCAACCGTACCCTTTTGCGGCCTTGAACTTGGACGCATTTATTTCGCCTAGCGCTCCTCAACCTGTTGTTAGTAATCATCGGGGGAAAAAAAGGCAGCCGAGGAAACAAGAGAACAAACCGCTTTTTTGGGATGAATTATTTCTCAGCTCCTGTAAGTAATGATTACATAATTGGAGATCCCTTCGGAATGAAAAGAGGGTGACACACGCCCTACTGTCAACAAAATCCAATCCTATAAAAAGTAAATAAATAAATAAAAATAAAAATGTTGCTCCCCTCAAAATTAAGCCTTGAGCACAAAACGATCCACGTTCCAAAACAGACAAGTTTGTTTGATGTCCAGGAATGCGCAGGACCCTGTCTTTGCTCTTGTGTTTCTTGCAGTTGAAAATTGGAAGTGCTCATATAAGTAGCAAGGCTGCTTTGACCAGCAGAAATTCGAAAACTTCTTCGAAAATCGCAGTCGCCTCATGCTACACAACTCGAGTCGAGTGAGAAGGAAGTTCCGAGAGGTTGAAGAGGCTCAGGATGAGAAAGTGGACGGGAGAAGAGGAGCCAGTTCTGCCCTGGAAAGAAAAATGTTCCTGGAGGGAGTCCATGGAGCCGCTGGGTGTTCCAGAAAGTTCCTGTGAAAGTCGCCGGCAGTTATGTAGGACTGAACCCCCTCTTTTTCCTACGCCACGGCCTCGCGGTTCCCTAAGTTCGAATTTCTAATCCAAGAACTGCTGCATACAAACTCTTTTGTACTGTCGGAAAACCATAACAGAAAATTTTGCTACCGCGCTTGATTCTATATGTGAACATGAGGACCACATTGACGAAAGTAGGGCTCAATCGCTCGCTTAGTAGGTACTCACAGTTCAGAAGTTGAGTAGGCGAACCTGTCACGAAACAAGACCCTGACTTGACATTGATTTTGCTCCGATTTTTAGTACTGTTAATGAACTATAGTGTTTCAAAAGGTGAATGGCGGAGGGAGGATTCAGATCAACTTTTCGTGCTTAAACATTTAGAAGAGCCCCAATTGGATCCATCTCAATAGATCCAGCGTCTACTATTCAATGGAAATAGAACACTTGTGTAGTTCCCACAAAATCCCGAAAATCGAGTTAAAAAAAAAAAAACATTTTTTATCCATTTCCTCCTCAAATTTGGGCTGATCGGGTGGAAAAGGTTCGAAAACTAAAATAAAAACGCTGCAAATTCTTACACAGGGGTTGGTTATTCGTCAGACCAGGCGCATGGAAACTTATTAAAAATATGGGGGAAATGGGGAAAACGGTGGGTGCGGCGGGTCCCAGACCCATTCCAATCAATTCAGTGTCCATGATTTTGTGGAAAATGATACCCCACACGCCCAGGTACCAGAAATCTCATAAACACATTTAAAATGAGTAATATATACCAAATTTGACCCATAACTTCTTCCAGTGGGTGCCAGTCGTCCTGGGATCCACTTCATTGGATTCAGCTTCCAAGATTTAGCGGAAAATGATACCCCACACGCCTAGGTTCCAGAAATCTCAAAAACACATATTCAAAATGGGTAATATATACCCAATTTGACCCATAACTTCTTCCTGTGGGTGCCAGTTGTTCTGGGACCCATTTCATTGGATTCAGCGTCCAAAATTTAGTGGAAAATGATACCCCACTCGCCTAGATCGCCCAAAATCTCGAAAATTCATTTTTCAAAAAACACATTTTGACCCCTACCCCGCCCAAATTTGGTCCGATCGGACTGAAAAGCTTGGAGGACCGTCCTAGGACGGGAACAGACCCCAAACCCAAATTTCAGATTTTTAGAAAATTTTCTACTACCAAAAACAGCTTGGACGGCGGACGGACATTGACCTTTTGGTTGGTTATTCCTTGAATAATCAACCTATGTTTTCATGCAAATGGTCAACCTCTCCGATTCGGCTCAAAATTTTTTTCTGGACGTTTCATGATGTCTAGATCAAAAAACTTTCTTACACACGGGTTGGTTATTCCTCGGACCAGACGCATGGAGACTCATTTCTTCAACATGGGGGAAATGGGGATAACGGTGGGTGCGGCGGGTCCCAGACCCATTCCAATCGATTCAGTGTCCATGATTTTGTGGAAAATGATACCCCACACGCCCAGGTACCAGAAATCTCATAAACACATTTAAAATGAGTAATATATACCAAATTTGACCCATAACTTCTTCCAGTGGGTGCCAGTCGTCCTGGGATCCACTTCATTGGATTCAGCTTCCAAGATTTAGCGGAAAATGATACCCCACACGCCTAGGTTCCAGAAATCTCAAAAACACATATTCAAAATGGGTAATATATACCCAATTTGACCCATAACTTCTTCCAGTGGGTGCCAGTCGTCCTGAGACCCACTTCATTGGATTCAGCTTCCAAAATTTAGTGGAAAATGATACCCCACTCACCTAAATCGCCCAAAATCTCGAAAATCCATTTTTCAAAAAACACATTTTGACCCCTACCCCGCCCAAATTTGGTCCGATCGGGCTGAAAAGCTTGGAGGACCGTCCTAGGCCGGTAACAGACCCCTGACCCAAATTTCAGACTTTTAGAAAATTTTCTACTACCAAAAACGGCGTGGACGGCGGACGGACATTGACCTTTTTTGATCTAGACATCATGAAACGTCCAGAAAAAAATTTTGAGCCGAATCGGAGAGGTTGACCATTTGCATGAAAACATAGGTTGATTATTCAAGGAATAACCAACCAAAACCGGAAAGAGACGTCTTACCGAAATTGAAATTTTCTGAAAATTTTCCAATACCAAAAACTTTTAGGATTTCATTGAACTAGGCATGCCGGCTATCGTATTCCAATAAATTTCGGAGTGTGATTCAATTGGAATGTGCCCTGGACTGATTGACTCCCACCTGAGGTGGGAGGGTCAAAAAACCCACCTTATTTTAATAGGTGGGGTTTTGAGATTTAGAGTATCTAGAAGTGTGGGTTAATATTTTTCACTCTTGCTTTACCTACGTGGAAGAATTTGCAGCATTATCGATCTAATCATCTTGAAACACAAACTGTAAAATTTTGGGGCCAATCGGAGCGGACAACCCCTGGCCTGAATTCATCCATTCAATCCACCAGCTGATTTAAATCATGAGGTTCTATACTTTACTTCGTCCCGTGCGTCGGTAATTTGGAACAAATTTAGTGGTGAAAGAGGGTCGAGGAGTGATCAACTGCGCATGTAACTTTCGAATGGGTTAGGGGGTGGTGTAACGACAGAGAACAAGAAGAGCGCGAGGCATAATTTTTGTCAGATTGGCATTGGACGAGGGGTTGTGGTTGAACGAGGTTGAAGCTCCGGGTGAAACCCGAAAACTTCCCAACTTTTCCTCCCCATTTCTCGACTTCCGTCCCTCAGCCGAAAATCCATCGGGAAAACTCTGGAAGTTCCGCCTAGATCCCCTGCTTCAGCATTTTCCCAGCTCATTTGAAATCCGTTTACTCAAGCAGCAACTCTTCAACTGACTACTGACACCGCTCCGCTTTCCTGTCGAGTTTCCCGACGAGTCTATTCCGTCAAAACGCATTTCTTATATCGATGGGTGATTCAATTGAAATGTAGCTACTAAAGACCAACGGATATTCTTGAAAGATGAAGAGTGCCCACAGGGACGGGAATTGTGAACCGCAACTTAAAATTCGCGAGTAACGATCGTTTTCTGTCAGCGTTACGCTTGGTATTGTAGAACGTGATTAAAATGATTTTCGCCTCACAAAACTACTTGTTCTGAGAAAGGAAATCCGAATTTTCGTCAATGGTAAAATACCGAAAGTACCAGAACGACAAACCATAATATGGGCTCAAGGAAAACGAAATCGACAATAAACTCTTATCAAAGGAAAGGTAAATTATTCAACATAAATTCTACTGAAGCAGCGAATTCTTCCACAATGGTTGATGATCCCTTGGAGCAGAAGTATGGAGAAAACAGTGGGTGTGGAGTGACCCCGGACTCATTCCAATAGATTCAGCGGACCATTTAGCGGAAGATGATACCCCACACGACAAGTTCCCGAAAATCGTCTCATTACACTCATTTTGATTCATACCTTTCTCAAATTTTGGCCGATAGAACTAAAATGTTCCCGGGACCAACTAGAGCCGGAAACCTTCCCCCCCCCCCCCCCTCCACAATGTCAAATAGAAAACTGCCTACTGAGAAAAAAATCTGCAAATTCTTACAGACGGGTTGGTTATTCCTCGAATGGGGGAAACAGTGGGTGTGGCGGGTCCCAGACCCATTCCAATCGATTCAGGGTCCAAAATTTAGTGGAATATGATACCCCACACGCCTAGGCACCAGAAATCCTGACACATACAAAATGGGTGGATACATACCCATTTTGACCCATAACTTCTTCCGGTGGGTGCCAATCGTTCTGGGACACACATCATTGAATTCAGCGTCCAAAATTTAGTGTAAAATGATACCCCACACGCCTAGGTAGCAGAAATCCCAAAAACACATAATCAAATTGGGTAATAAATACCCAATTTGACCCATAACTTCTTCCAGTGGGTGCCAATTGTTCTGGGACTCATTTTATTGGATTCAGCGTCCAAAATTTAGTGGAAAATGACACCCCACTCGCCTAAATCACCCAAAATCTCGAAAATCCATTTTTCAAAAAACCCCTACCCCCTCCAAATTTGGTCCGATCGGGCTGAAAAGTTTCGAGGACCCATCTCGGCTGGGAACAGACCCATGGCCCAAATTTCAGATTTTTAGAAAATTTTCTACTACCAAAAACGGCGTGGACAATGGACGGCGGACGGCGTACGGCGGACGGCGGACGGACATTGACCTTTTTTGATCAGGACATCATGAAACGTCCAGAAAAAAATTTTGAGCCGAATCGGAGAGGTTGACCATTATCATGAAAACATAGGTTGATTATTCAAGGAATAACCAACCAAAATGCGTACGAGGCTCGTACATTAAAACGCTAACTGTTAAATGTGAGACCAATCGAAGAGTTTATGCAGAGATTATTCAAGGAATAATGAACCAAAATCTGTAATTTATCCCTGTATTGTAATTTACTATCAATGACGGACAAATTGACTAATTTATCACGCTTGATACATTCGCGCCAGGTACCTGATTGTAATTTTGTTTTACCAATTATTTTATTACAGTAGACGCCGCTTATTGTGTCACCGGTTAGTGTAGCAATCCACTTATAATTGCAGAAAAGGTCCGGAACGGTTCAACACGTATATTCAGCGGAGAAAAAATCTGTTCATCGGATGTGTATCTGGTAATCAGTTCGGTTAGTGTGGCGAAAGTCGAGGTCAGGGAGCATCATCATTCAGGGAGCGATAACACTTGAGTAGATTAAAATCATCAACTCTCAGTTTATCTCTAGCAGTTCCTGATGAGAGGAATTCAACGCATATTCTCCGATTCGTACGACTTCGAGCGATATATTCATCGAGTAATCGAGTCATTAAAAACCCCAGAAGACAATAAATTGATAAATACTTTACCAACAACCATGAGTTGTATATATATTGACTCTCATATTTCATTATGTTGTCCATATGTACATGATATGTATTACTCTACTTTGTCTAAATTTGCTCTTGGTGAGTATTCAACCATGTCTCTGAGGTTGTACAATTCAATTACTCTTACAATCAAACAGGGGATGCAATGCAATGCCTTATTTATGTCACTTTCTGACTGGAGTGAATAGTTAGAGAATAATAAAAAGAGAACTGCAAAGAGTCATTCTCGCCTTCTCAAATTATGAAATTGCAGTCAAAAAACGCTGCAAATTCTTACACAGGGGTTGGTTATTCCTCGGACCAGGCGCATGGAGACTCATTTCTTCAACATGAGGGAATGGGGAAACAGTGGGTGCGGCGGGTCCCGGACCCATTCCAATCGATTCAGGATCCAAAATTTAGCGGAAAATGATACCCCACACGCCCAGGTACCGGAAATCTCGAAAACGCATATTCAAAATGGGTAATATGTACCCAATTTGACCCATAACTTCTTCCAGAGGGTGCCGATCGTTTTGGGACCCATTTCATTGGATTCAGCGTCCAAAATTTAGTGGAAAATGATACCCCACTCGCCTAAATCGCCCAAAATATCGAAAATCCATTTTTCAAAAAACACATTTTGACCCCTACCCCGCCCAAATTTGGTCCGATCGGGCTGAAAAGCTTGGAGGACTGTCCTAGGCCGGGAACAGACCCCTGATCCAAATTTCAGATTTTTAGAAAATTTTCTACTACCAAAAACGGCGTGGACGGCGGACGGCGTACGGCGGACGGACATTGACCTTTTTTGATCAGGACATCATGAAACGTCCAGAAAAAAATTTTGAGCCGAATCGGAGAGGTTGACCATTTGCATGAAAACATAGGTTGATTATTCAAGGAATAACCAACCAAAAAGGACGCCTTCGAGTGCAAGCAAATACAGGAATGTCAATTTTGATTCAGGTAGGGGAATAGCTGCGTAAAACCTCAATAATTATTATGAAAAAATCTGCAAATTCTTACACACGGGTTGGTTATTCCTCGAATGGGGGAAACACTGGGTGTGGCGGGTCCCAGACCCATTCCAATCGATTCAGGGTCCAAAATTTAGTGGAATATGATACCCCACACGCCTAGGCACCAGAAATCCTGACACACACAAAATGGGTGGATACCCCTTTTGACCCATAACTTCTTCCGGTGGGTGCCAATCGTTTTGGGACACACATCATTGAATTCAGCGTCCAAACTTTAGTGGAAAACTATACCCCACACGCCTAGGTAGCAGAAATCCCAAAAACACATATCCAAAATGGGTAATATATACCCAATTTGACCCATAACTTCTTCCAGTGGGTGCCAATCGTTCTGGGACCCATTTTATTGGATTCAGCGTCCAAAATTTAATGGAAAACTATACCCCACACGCCTAGGTAGCAGAAATCCCAAAAACACATATCCAAAATGGGTAATATATACCCAATTTGACGCATAACTTCCTCCAGTGGGTGCCGATCGTTCTGGGACCCATTTAATTGGATTCAGCGTCCCAAATTTAGTGGAAAACTATACCCCACACGCCTAGGTAGCAGAAATCCCAAAAACGCATATCCAAAATGGGTAATCTATACCCAATTTGACCCATAACTTCTTCCAGTGGGTGGCAATCGTTCTGGGACCCATTTTATTGGATTCAGCGTCCAAAATTTAGTGGAAAACTATACCCCACACGCCTAGGTAGCAGAAATCCCAAAAACACATATCCAAAATGGGTAATATATACCCAATTTGACGCATAACTTCCTCCAGTGGGTGCCGATCGTTCTGGGACCCATTTAATTGGATTCAGCGTCCCAAATTTAGTGGAAAACTATACCCCACACGCCTAGGTAGCAGAAATCCCAAAAACGCATATCCAAAATGGGTAATCTATACCCAATTTGACCCATAACTTCTTCCAGTGGGTGGCAATCGTTCTGGGACCCATTTTATTGGATTCAGCGTCCAAAATTTAGTGGAAAACTATACCCCACACGCCTAGGTAGCAGAAATCCCGAAAACACATATTTAAAATGGGTAATATATACCCAATTTGACGCATAACTTCTTCCAGTGGGTGCCAATCGTTCTGGGACCCGTTTCATTGGATTCAGCGTCCAAAATTTAGTGGAAAATGACACCCTACTCGCCTAGATCGCCCAAAATCTCGAAAATCCATTTTTCAAAAAACACATTTTGACCCCTACCCCTCCCAAATTTGGTCCGATCGGGCTGAAAAGTTTCGAGGACCCGTCTCGGCTGGGAACAGACACCTGACCCAAATTTCGGATTTTTAGAAAATTTTCTACTACCAAAAAGGGCGCGGACGATGGACGGCGTACGGCGTACGGCGTACGGGGTACGGCGTACGGCGTACGGGGTACGGCGTACGGCGTACGGGGTACGGCGTACGGCATACGGCGGACGGACATCGACCTTTTTTGATCAGGACATCATGAAACGTCCAGAAAAAATTTTTGAGCCGAATCGGAGAGGTTGACCATTATCATGAAAACATAGGTTGATTATTCAAGGAATAACCAACCAAAACGTTTATTATTATGCTCGTGGAAAATGACTCTTCTTCAATCAGCCTATTCATCGTAGCTCACTATCGGGATCAATCATCTTCAATCTCACTCGATGCTGAGGTGATAACCGGCTCGTATTCTATATAGCGCTCGTATGCCACTCTCCTGCTCCGGTGAATCACAGGGGAAGAAGGTCAGGCTCAAGATCCTTGTGACGTAGGTACGTCAGAAGGCAGGCAGGTCCTCCAGGGACGTAGCCCCCATCTGTACGTCCGGAGTTATCCTCGTAGCTATATTAGGATACGGCGCTGACTCAAACAATGGTGGAGGGGGGTCCTACGACGTTACCCGTGGATGAGGAACTGTGAAGAATGGTTTTGTTTTTTTTTTTTTTTGTTTTTTTTTTAGATTTTTTAAATTATTTTTAGAATATACTTAAACTATCTGTTGTGGATAGTTGACGAAAGATTGGCTGTACACCAGGCAAATTACGGTGTGAATACATCGCT
This sequence comes from Cyrtorhinus lividipennis, assembly GCA_019603395.1. Lineage (NCBI taxonomy): Eukaryota > Metazoa > Arthropoda > Insecta > Hemiptera > Miridae > Cyrtorhinus > Cyrtorhinus lividipennis. The sequence continues at coordinate 23,598,218 of CM034006.1, forward strand.
AATTCATCAACTGTTAAAATCATCGGACAAGACCAACCTGATAACAAGAAACAGCTCTAGGTGTGCTCAGGATGTCTTCAAGAGCTGGAGCGCTGCCAAACAACATAATTGCTGTTCACTTCAAGCACCAACGCCTTATTTACAAACCATTTTCAATCATACCCGGCCCCTGTTTGTGGCTATTGGTACAACACCCATCACAATCGATTCGGCGTCAGTAGTTTAAAGAGAAATGATATCCCACAAACAACGGTTTTCAAAAATCTAGAAGAAGAAGAAGAATCCCCTCATTCAAAACACACATTTTTACTCACCTCCGTTTTGGGCGATTAGAATAAAAAGGTACAAAGGCCAAGTACTGCGGGAAATGAGTCACTGGCGTTATAATACTCTAGGTACTAAGGTTAACGATTCATTTTCCCGAAAAAATGCTCATTTGGTTCGCTATTTCATGAATAATCAAGCCATGTAACCTTGCCAGAAGTCAACACCGCCGATCGGCGCCGAAATTGAACAGTAACGTTTCTTGATGTCTGCAAATTCTTACACAATGGTTGAGTATGGGAAGAAAGTTATTCCACTTTCCAATTGACTCAGCGCCCGAAAATTTGTGTAAGATCGCAGAAAATCTCGAAAATACATTTTTCAAAAACGCTGCAAATTCTTACACACGGGTTGGTTATTCCTCGGACCAGGCGCATGGAAACTTACGCATTAAAACATGGGGGAAATGGGGAAAACGGTGGGTGCGGCGGGTCCCAAACCCATTCCAATCGATTCAGGATCCAAAATTTAATGGAAAATGATACCCCACACGCCTAGGTTCCAGAAATCTCAAAAACACATATTCAAAATGGGTAATATATACCCAATTTGACCCATAACTTTTTCCAGTGGGTGCCGATCGTTCTGGGACCCATTTCATTTGATTCAGCGTCCAAAATTTAGTGGAAAATGATACCCCACTCGCCTAAATCGCCCAAAATCTCGAAAATCCATTTTTCAAAAAAACAAATTTTGACCCCTGCCCCGCCCAAATTTGGTCCGATCGGGCTGAAAAGCTTGGAGAACGGTCCTAGGCCGGGAACAGACCCCTGACCCAAATTTCAGATTTTTAGAAAATTGTCTACTACCAAAAACGGCGTGGACGGCGGACGGCGTACGGCGGACGGACATTGACCTTTTGGTTGGTTAGTCCCTGAATAATCAACCTACTTTTTCATGCAAAAATTCAATCCCTCCGATTAGCCCCAAAAATTTTTTCTGGACGTTTCAAGGTGTCTAGATCAAAATTAGCAAATGCCCGTCCACCGTCCGCCGCCCACGCCAACTTTGGCAGAAGAAATTATTCTAAAAATCTGAAATTTGCTCAGGGACCCGTTTCCGGCTCTAGTTGGTCCTCGAAACTTTTCAACCCGATCGGACCAAATTTGGGTGGAGTAGGGGTCAAAATGTGTATTTCGATAAATGGATTTTTGAGATTTTTTGCAAACTAGGTGTGTGAGGTATTATTTTCCACTAAATTGTAGACGCTGAATCCAATTAAATGAATCCCGAAACGATTGGCGCCCTCTGGATGAGGTTCTCTATCTCGAATGTCTGTTTTCGAGATCTCTGGGACCTAGGCGTGTGGGGTATCATTTTCCACTAAATTTTGGACGCTGAATCGATTGGAATTGGTCCGGGACCCACCACACTCACTGTTTCCATTTTCCCCATGTTGAAGAAATGAGTCTCCATGCGCCTGGTCCGGGGAATAATCAACCCGTGTGTAAGAATTGGCAGCGTTTTTGGTTTATTGCCCACTGGGTGATTGGGAATTCTGTCAAAAAATGCTAAAATTTTTGACGTGGTAGTCTTCATAAGTGTTTTCACTTATGTCAAAACTAATTGGGCGCATTAATTTTTAAGTTTCATTAATAATAGACGTACTTTCAGCCCCTCCACCTTATGAAGGTAATAGGTATCAACCGCATTCACACACCTGCTCACTCTCGACTCGCGATCAGCCTGAAGTCAGATTTGACCCAGTGATGATGACGGAGGCTGGATCCTGGGATGTCTAATGTGTTTACATAATCTACCGGGGCTGTTGCATCAGTCGGGTTCCTATTCCTTCTTGGCGCAGGCCGCCCCGAGGACTTTATGTAACCCTCGGGCTCTCGACGTAACCTCCCCTTCTTTCCCCCCAGCAGTTGTTGTCCTACCTTCGCTTTTTGACTCCGTTGTTCGATGAGCTAGTGAAGTTTTCGATTCAGTTCAGGTGAACGACCTCGATATTCAATCTTCAAACACTATCCATCCATTGGCCTGAACGCCTGATTCTGAGCCGCCAATATTGCACTAGACTCACTTTCGACTCCACATATTCCGACAAAAGAGGTTCAAAAGAATAATATTTGAAAGAATATAATCTCTTGATTCTTGAATACAATCGGTTGTACTGAATTATATTATTTCTCAATTGAATGCGTTCATCGTCATATTAGAAATGATACTATACTATTCTCGTTTTACAAACTTCAATAATAAGAATCCATTACTATCTGGCACCAAATAATGAGATTTTTTCGTGTGCCAACGCTCTCTAAAATAGCCTTTTTATTGATAAGAGTTCAATGATGCGGTATACCTATTTACTATGGCTGCAGATTTTGAGTATTTTAGTTAGAGAATGAGCACCACTTAAATTAAATACAGAAATAGGAAATTATTTTATACGTTTCATTATCTTATTTACGGACGGTCAGGAATCCTTGCAATTATCGAGCCTTCTTTCATTCAACAATAGAAATTGGGCTTCCAAAATTCCCTCAGGTTTGAAGTGCCATTTTATGATGCAATACATTCAGCGTTGAAACATCTGTGCTAAATAATAAACGAACTCAAATTCAAGGTAAGTATTCTGTTTTTTCATTAATCGTCCAACTTTGACCAGATACTACCTATATCCTCGCAACGCAATAAAAACTGGAAGTTGAGGAGTCATTTGACACATAATTCAAGAGAGATTTTCCGTTTCTCTACTCAATGTGCTTTGTTTAGCACATTCACTTCTGTAGGAGATCATAATTTCCCCATCTTTGTAAAGGAACAAAGGTTGACCAGATTAGAGTCTGAACACTGTTGTTTACGTGGCATATTTCGGTTTAGGTCTGTGAGTTACAATGAATCCTGAATCGATCGGGTTTGTGTCTGATGGTCCAATAATATAAGAATGCTTAAGAACTTGAGGCCCCTTCAGACGGACCATTCTGGATTTCAATTGCTCATTTTCAGCAGTTTTCATTTCTTGTACAAAACAAAAGAAAGAATTTCATTACACCCTTTATACGCTGTCCACGCGGTCTTAACAACATTGGCTGAATTGAATTATGACTATTCCCTCTGCCAAATAATCTTGTCGGTGCTGTTGCCGGCACATTACAGCAGGAGTGATTCATCTTCTTCTTCTTCCTAAACGAGATCAAAATGCTCACAAGAATATATGCTTTATGAAGGTATTGGCAATGAATGCACTGAGCGTCTACTGATGGATCCCATACTAACGCGAGAACGGAGCCATTTCTATTGCACGAAGTTGCTCCGCATTCATCAAATCTTAATCGAGCAATAAAATTGATAGCAACAAGTTGTTGGTTTTCAAAAAAGGGATAAGGGAAAAATTGTCAAAAAAATATTACCCAACCGTTGTCTGAATGTTATCTACACTGGATTAAGCTTTGGATATCGACAGCAAAAGTGGTAGTAACACAATTGTCAATTATTTATTCTTGTTTATTTCTTGAATCAGGCCAGAAGCGAACTTCTCCGATTAGCACCAAAATTTGACAGTATACGTTTCATGATGTCAAGATCGAAACCCAAATGTCTGTCGTATGCTGCCGCGCCGGTTTTTGACCAAATTTGAAATAGCTTTAATAGATCCTTGAAACTGTTCAGCTCAATCTACCCGAATTCAAGAAGAGGTGAAGAAGCGTTTTGGTTGGTTATTCCTTGAATAATCAACCTATGTTTTCATGCAAATGGTCAACCTCTCCGATTCGGCTCAAATTTTTTTTCTGGACGTTTCATGGTGTCTAGATCAAAAAAGGTCAATGTCCGTCCGCCGTCCGCCGTCCACGCCGTTTTTGGTAGTAGAAAATTTTCTAAAAATCTGAAATTTGGGTCAGGGGTCTGTTCCCAGCCTAGGACGGTCCTCCAAGCTTTTCAGCCTAATCGGACCAAATTTGGGCGGGGTAGGGGTTAAAATGTGTTTTTTGAAAAATGGATTTTCGAGATTTTGGGCGATCTAGTCGAGTGGGGTATCATTTTCCACTAAATTTTGGACGCTGAATCAAATGAAATGGGTCCCAGAACGATCGGCGCCCACTGGAAGAAGTTATGGGTCAAATTGGGTATATATCACCCATTTTGAATATGTGTTTTCGAGATTTCTGGAACCTGGGCGTGTGGGGTATCATTTTCCACTAATTTTGGATCCTGAATCGATTGGAATGGGTTTGGGACCCGCCGCACCCACTTTTTTCCCCATTTCCCCCATGTTGAAGAAATGAGTCTCCATGCGCCTGGTCCAAGGAATAACCAACCCCTGTGTAAGAATTTGCAGCGTTTTTGAAATTCTATTTGTGAGACATTTTTGATACAAGGCATGTGGAGTATCATTTTCTACTACTATACGTTTTGGGCACTCTGTACTCATCCTCCAAGGATTGATAAATAAATGTTATTAATTGTTTCATACGACGGATAAGGGAAACATTTTTATCAAATTGTAGGAAATTTTGGTTGCTTGTTTTCGAATCATGTTCTGGATATTAACAAAAGTGGCTGTAGTACGACCGTCAATCATCAGCTTTTTCAATTTATCCGATTTCATATCCGTTTTAACTCGACCTCCACACGTTGTTTTCGCTATTGAGAGACAATTTTCCCGGAAATGTGTCAAAGGATGTGTAATTACTGTGGCACGCATTGTTGTGAATGAAACCATTCGGATTACCTTCGACGAGGTTCGGTAATTATGAATGGAATAAGTGGTAATAACCGAGATGATTTATCCATTCAGTGGCTAGCGGGAAAAGGAAAGTCATTACTATTGCTCTGTATCGACGAGGCACCGCCTAATTGGTCATTGTACGAAAGCGTATGTTATTAGCGGACGATTATAATCAGGCAACGCTCTGCGTATTTGTCGCCACAGAATGATAATTGACATTGATCGGAGCCTCATCGTCGGACGTTAGCGGCAGAGGCTGTACAGATCATGAGATATGCCGAGTTCTTTGCATATCTCTAGTCACGAGCGCGTGATGGGGTGCAAGTTTATCTGGGACTCGCGCTGCGGCTGGAGTTAACAATCTGTGGTCATCTCGATCCTTCATCCCGTCCCGTGTTGATGGGACAATTAAGGCTCGTCAGCTCATCCCCACCAAGCGCCACTTGATGCCTGGTAGGTTTTTTGGACGGAGACGCATTTTGGTTGGTTATTCCTTGAATAATCAACCTATGTTTTCATGCAAATGGTCAACCTCTCCGATTCGGCTCAAATTTTTTTCTGGACGTTTCATGGTGTCTAGATCAAAAAGGTCAATGTCCGTCCGCCGTCGCCGTACCCGTACGCTGTCGCCGTCCGCCGTCCACGCCGTTTTTGGTAGTAGAAAATTTTCTAAAAATCTGAAATTTGGGTCAGGGGTCTGTTCCCGGCCTAGGACGGTCCTCCAAGCTTTTCAGCCCAATCGGACCAAATTTGGGCGGGGTAGGGGTCAAAATGTGTTTTTTGAAAAATGGATTTTTGAGATTTTGGGCGATCTAGGCGAGTGGGGTATCATTTTCCACAAAATTTTGGACGCTGAATCAAATGAAATGGGTCCCAGAACGATCGGCGACCACTGGAAGAAGTTATGGGTCAAATTGGGTATATATTACCCATTTTGAATATGTGTTTTTGAGATTTCTGGAACCTAGGCGTGTGGGGTATCATTTTCCACAAAATTTTGGACGCTGAATCCAATGAAGTGGGTCCCAGAACGATTAGAACCCACTGGATGAAGTAATGGGTCAAATTGGGTAGATATTACCCATTTTAAATATGTGTTTTCGGGATTTCTGCTACCTAGGCGTGTGGGGTTTTCCACTAAATTTTGGATCCTGAATCGATTGGAATGGGTCTGGGACCCGCCGCACCCCCTTTTTTCCCCATTTCCCCCATGTTGAAGAAATGAGTCTCCGTGCGCCTGATCCAAGGAATAACCAACCCCTGTGTAAGAATTTGCAGCGTTTTTGGTTGGTTATTATTCACAAAATTCCCAATCACCTAGTGGGCAATAAACCAAAAAAGAATGCAAACTATTTTGAGTTGAGTTTTGAGAGGAAAACAGTGAGTGCGGAGTGTCTGAGAATTTTGGCCAGGGACCTCATCCCTGCTCTGGTTGGTCCTCAAATCATTCCGGCCCATTCGGCCCAAATTTGGGAAGGGTACGAGTGAAAATGTATTTTTGGTTGGTTATTCCTTGCAAAAAGTCAATCTCTTTGATTCGACCAAACAATTTTTTCTGGGCGTTTCAAGGTGTCTAGATCAAAATAAGCTAATGTCCGTCCGCCGTACGCCGTCCACGCCTATGTTGGTAGTAGGAAATTATCTGAAAATTTGAAATTTTAGTAAGGGACCCGTTTCAGGCTCTAGTAAGTCCTCCAAACTTTTCAGCCCGACCGTAGTCAAAATGTGTATTTTGAAAAATGGATTTTCGAGATTTTCGGCAATCTAGGCATGTGAGAATTATTTTCGACTAAATTGTGGTCGCTGAATACAATGAGATGGTACTCGGAACGATTGGCGCCCACCGAAAAAGTTTATGGGTCAAAATGGGTATCTACCTATCTATTTCGATTGTGTTTTTGAAATTTCTGGTACCTAGGCGTTCGGGCTATCGTTTTCTACTAAATTGTGGACACTGAATTGATTGAAATGAGTCCACATGCTCCTACGAGTAATAACCAACCCATGTGAATGAATTTGCAGTGTTTTACTTCAATGCCATCGTAGATTTTTCAGGCCCACGAGAACCAAATATATGTAAATCAGAAATTGGCAATTTCTTGAAAATCTGGACTTTGAGCCATCATATAGCTTAAAACCATCAGGTTATGAATTAAAAGACTAAGAGAATATCAGAGTTTGTCTTACTGCGGGAAGTTAGCTCAAGGAGTTGTTCCTCCGCGAAAACTCCTTGAAGTACTAGATCCACCATATATGTGTATTACTCATGTAATATACTTCATAGCAAACGGTATAAATATTTATGATCACCGAACAGAAGATATTTGATGTATTTAAAAGTATTAATTTTTATCATTCTAATTAGACAAGTTCAAACGTTGTTTCTTTCAACTAACTTTTTCACTAACAGTATATGAGAATCACCATATATTGTTTATTAAAACTAGTGCCTTCTTTCACCCACTTCATGAATTGGGGTGGATTCATATAAGCAATTGGTTTATAGATACCCTTTCAGTGAAAATTAGCATGAAATTATGATTTGCTCCGCAGATTTCGGAACCAAATATTAATCCTGGTCGGTTTGAAATAATTCTTCCCTTATTTAGTCGTCTTGGAGTCACATCGATTTTGATTCCTATTCATAAGATTGCTCATGAGTGGATTACACTCGAAGCAGCTACCAGTACTCGAATAGTTTCGTTTAATGGCATAATAATCCAATTATCTACTTTTATTAGTCGGGGATTGTTTTAGTGCTCGGTTAGGCTTTTCATATGATTTTACTTCAATATTTTCATGTCCAAATAGTCATACATCTCTATTATAGGCGTTTAATTGTCAATAATGGAGAAACTGAGGGGAATTCGCACCATCCAACGCATCTTTGAAGGCCTATTAAGACCTCTCAAATTGTATATTGCTGAGCAGTACAATCTTATAATATATGTCTAGCTGAAAAGTTTATCCGCTTATCCTACGACTGTCCTCCCTCCATCACAAACACAATAGTAAATAGTAAATCCTGAATAATGAAGGGGAGAGTAGCAAAGAACATGTTCCTCTATTAATATCATTTTCTTTCAATAATGCGTCTGTACAAAATGATAATAAACATTGGTATGGATACTCTAGTGAATACTGCTAATATGTTCCTCACCATCACCAACGGGGATTGAAACTCGAATGAAAACTTGAAACTTCCCATCAAACAACACAGCGGTCCACAGACAGCAGGATCTCCAGAATTGAGGCAGGCTGAAATTAATACAGTCGTCGCTTTCTATCTCCCAATTTATTTATTTAACGAACGAGAATTTTGGCTATAACCATGTCAAGTTAAGAGTATTTGTCTATTTAGGTTACAATGACCTGTGCAACAAAGCTGATGAATTCCATCAGAGCAGCAAGTAATGTTCAAATATACCTACACACTTCTTCCTTATATAAGAATATTATTATAATTTTAACTGCACTACCCCCCTTTATTACTACTCTCAAATAATATACCAACTAATGTGTCTACATGAACTCGATAACCTATTTCTAGTTCATTTCCCCGGAACTCTGAATCATAATAAGTCCTACAATCTCACGAGTAGGTCATTTAAGAACATCCTTGTAAAACTTGTATAATGCCTAAAAACCATATCTTGTGCCAGAAAGCTAGGATGCTAAATTGATTCGTTTTCGAGTGGTCGACATCTACTGAGGAGAATATTTGGATTACTGTTTCTCACTGGTCTATATTACATAGAGGGAAAATTGTCATGTTCGATTTTCCACGTTATTCCTTGGTGCCATATACAGAGACAATTATCATTGCGTTCACGACGAACGGTATGTCCTTTTCCAATATCCCTGATAACAGGAGTAGTTGTCAATCGCGCGAATTATGCTGTAACCCTAAAACCACCCTACTTGTTGAGAAATTCTTGCATGATAATGAGGGGGAGTGATGAGTAGGAGTCTATAAGTGAAGCGGAGGTAAATAAGTTGGGTGATTGTCCGTGGAAGGGTGCCAAGGATGTTGGGCCAAGAATAAGAAAGTCTGGGGCCGACTGGACTAGGGAGGGGTATGTGGCCCAAGGACCCCCCTCCTCCCTCCATTCGTCGTATCAGGCAAGTTGTCCTGCCATCGCCCTGCTCTCCTTCGGCTCTCTATTCTAGCTTCAAAACACCCTCGCTCCTTCAAAACACCTACTGAACTCACCTGCGTCTTTCGATGAACCACTCGTCATTGCAATCATGCAGTCTCGTAGGTTGATTTATTGTTCCAGGGTTACAATCGATTGAGATAATTCATTTGCGCCGACTCTTCGAACAAATAATGAGGATTTGACCGTCAGAACTGTAAATTAATAGTTAATCAGATCTCCTACCAAGTTCAACGGCTTTTGATCGATTCTGCGAGCTCGAGTGGGTTTCACTGGAACTGGAGGCGGAAGGAGCGAGCGAATCGAACTCGACTGCGCACAATCCGACGGGACTCACCCGGGATCACAGGAGGTAACCAAGTAACTGGGAACTGCTAGAAACAATTCGTAACGGAATTCGGTATCGAGATGATTGGACATCAGAGCTGCAGCACACTTCAAGGGATTGCTGAGAGAAGACCAGTTCCTGTATTTGAAGTAGGATCCGAAGCGATCAGGAAAGATGATATTCTTATTTATTAGATTGCATTCCCTTGAGAGAGAAAGGAGATTTACAACAAGGGAAATTGCATAGAAATCCTGTCAATGAAAAATAGTAACTCAATTCCGTTAGTATTTACCAGCTATTTTGTCCACACAGGCAAGTTGGTTGCAATGTGAATTTAGTATCCGAGGTCACTAGAGTATTGTATTATACTTATATTTGTATTGTATTCAGCGTTCAATTACAATAATCATGTCGGTTAAAGACTAAAAAATTTGCAATCCAAGGAAAATACGTCTAAAAGAGTGATACATCCGAATAGGTTTACAGTACGAGATGCATCACTTGATCACTTGCATTGGAGCCTTCAAGGCAGTATATCTCAAATGCATCAAAAAACGCAATCAGCCATTTTATTAAATTGAGCGCTGGATATTACATCAACAGGAATCCTTAGGACATCTAGCATACGTTTGGTGGCACTCTCATAGTGGAGACATGTGGTATATTTTGCGCTTCCAGGCTTTTCTGACTTGATTCGCAAATGCGCCGCTAAATATCCGCAAAGAGACCGACAAATCTGAACGGAACTCGTCTTACAGCAAGGCATTCAAAATAATCACCCAGAAAAAAAATCTGCAAATTCTTACACACGGGTTGGTTATTCCTCGAATGGGGGAAACAGTGGGTGTGGCTGGTCCCAGACCCATTCCAATCGATTCAGGGTCCAAAATTTAGTGGAATATGATACCCCACACGCCTAGGCACCAGAAATCCTGACACACACAAAATGGGTGGATACATACCCATCTTGACCCATAACTTCTTCTGGTGGGTGCCAATCGTTCTGGGACACACATCATTGAATTCAGCGTCCAAACTTTAGTGGAAAACTATACCCCACACGCCTAGGTAGCAGAAATCCCAAAAACACATATCCAAAATGGGTAATATATACCCAATTTGACGCATAACTTCTTCCAGTGGGTGCCGATCGTTCTGGGTTTCATTTAATTGGATTCAGCGTCCCAAATTTAGTGGAAAACTATACCCCACACGCCTAGGTAGCAGAAATCCCGAAAACACATATTCAAAATGGGTAATAAATACCCAATTTGACCCATAACTTCTTCCAGTGGGTGCCAATCGTTCTGGGACCCATTTTATTGGATTCAGCGTCCAAAATTTAGTGGAAAACTATACCCCACACGCCTAGGTAGCAGAAATCCCGAAAACACATATTCAAAATGGGTAATAAATACCCAATTTGACCCATAACTTCTTCCAGTGGGTGCCAATCGTTCTGGGACCCATTTAATTGGATTCAGCGTCCAAAATTTAGTGGAAAATGACACCCTATTTGCCTAGATCGCCCAAAATCTCGAAAATCCATTTTTCAAAAAACACATTTTGACCCCTACCCTCCCCAAATTTGGTCCGATCGGGCTGAAAAGTTTCGAGGACCCGTCTCGGCTGGGAACAGACCCCTGACCCAAATTTCAGATTTTTAGAAAATTTTCTACTACCAAAAACGGCGTGGACAATGGACGGCGGACGGCGTACGGCGGACGGACATCGACCTTTTTTGATCAGGACATCATGAAACGTCCAGAAAAAAATTTTGAGCCGAATCGGAGAGGTTGACCATTATCATGAAAACATAGGTTGATTATTCAAGGAATAACCAACCAAAAACGAAAGGGAAAATATACGCCCATTTTCCAACAGGTGAGTCGAGTTTGTTGTCGAGACGAGGAGTAAATATTGACGGAAGGCGGTTAACGCCCGATGGTTGTGAGTGAATTTCAAACCGGCTGACAGCCCGAGCCTTTTCACGTTAGCGCCGAGACGGCGACATTGGGACAGGTCGTGTGTGGTTGTTGGAGAACTTCGGCAATTCTGTTTGACAGTTTGAAGTTCAATAGCACAAAAACAACTGGGGGAAGGGGGGGAGGTCTAAATGTGGTCTTTCAGTGAGTTGCTATGTCTATGTAATTAACTAACTTACTTAATTTGTTTTTTATTCAACTCAACTTATTGCAAAATCTATTGCTTTAGCAATGAAGAATTAGTACGGCTTTTTTCACTTTTATTTCACAGAGGGGGGAAGATATCATGGGCGAGAATCTTGAAAAAACGCTGCAAATTTATCCACAATGGTTCATTATTCCTCGGAGCAAGAGTATGGGAAAACAGTTAGAGGGGCCCCCTGACTAGTGTCTCAAACTCATTCTAGTCGATCCAGCGTCCAAAATGTAGTGGAAAACGATACTCACATGCCTGAATCCCAAAAAAAACGAAAAACAAGCTTCAAAAAACACATATATACCACATAGCTATAGTTGCTACAGGGCTGAAAAGCTTCAAGAACTAGAGACGGAGGACTGAATTTCATTTTCACGAGTATGTTTTTCATGCAAAAGTCAATCTCTCCAATTCGGCCCAAGAAAAATGTCTGGTCGTTTCAAGGTGTCTAGATCAAAATGAGCAAATGTCCGCTTATTTGGTGCAATAAAGTGTTTGAAGGAAAAAAAAAATCTGCAAATTCTTACACACGGGTTGGTTATTCCTCGAATGGGGGAAACAGTGGGTGTGGCGGGTCCCAGACCCATTCCAATCGATTCAGGGTCCAAAATTTAGTGGAATATGATACCCCACACGCCTAGGCACCAGAAATCCTGACACATACAAAATGGGTGGATACATACCCATTTTGACCCATAACTTCTTCGGTGGGTGCCAATCGTTCTGGGACACACATCATTGAATTCAGCGTCCAAATTTAGTGGAAAATGGTACCCCACACGCCTAGGTAGCAGAAATCCCGAAAACACATAATAAATTGGGTAATAAATACCCAATTTGACCCATTATTCTTCCACTGGGTGCCAATCGTTCTGGGACCCATTTTATTGGATTCAGCGTCCAAAATTTAGTGGAAAATGACACCCCACTCGCCTAAATCACCAAAAATCTCGAAAATCCATTTTTCAAAAACCCCTACCCCCTCCAAATTTGGTCCGATCGGGCTGAAAAGTTTCGAGGACCCATCTCGGACGGGAACAGACCCCTGACCCAAATTTCAGATTTTTAGAAAATTTTCTACTACCAAAAACGGCGTGGACAATGGACGGCGGACGGCGTACGGCGGACGGCGGACGGACATTGACCTTTTTTGATCAGGACATCATGAAACGTCCAGAAAAAAATTTTGAGCCGAATCGGAGAGGTTGACCATTATCATGAAAACATAGGTTGATTATTCAAGGAATAACCAACCAAAACGCTGCAAATTTATCCACAATGGTTCATTATTCCTCGGAGCAAGAGTATGGGAAAACAGTTGGAGGGGCCCCTTGACTTGTGTCTCAAACTCATTCCAGTCGATCCAGCGTCCAAAATGTAGTGGAAAACGATACTCACATGCCTGAATCCCAAAAAAAACGAAAATCAAGTTTCAAAAAACACATATATACCACATAGCTATAGTTGCTACAGGGCTGAAAAGCTTCAAGAACTAGAGACGGAGGACTGAATTTCACCTTCACGAGTATGTTTTCATGCAAAAGTCAATCTCTCCAATTCGGCCCAAGAAAAATGTCTGGTCGTTTCAAGGTGTCTAGATCAAAATGAGCAAATGTCCGTCAGCTTATTTGGTGCAATAAAAGTGTTTGAAGGAAAAAAAAGTCCGTCCTCAGTCCACGCCGATTTTGGTAGTGGAATATTGTCTAAAAATCTGAAATTTTAGCAGTGCCGAGTCCGGCTCTAGTTGGTCCTCAAAACTTTCCAGCCCAATCGGACCAAATTGAGGAAGGGAGGGGGAGGGGGTTTCAAATGTGTAGGTTCAAAAGTGTACCTATTTCGAAATTTTTTTCGAGATTTTCGGCGATCTTGGCGTGTGGGGTATCATTTTCGACTATTTTTTGGACGCTGAATCCAATTAGACTGGTCCCGGAATGATTGACGCCCACCAGAAGAGGTTATGAGTCAAAATGGGTATCTACCTACCTATTTCGAATCTGTATATTTGAGATTTGTGGTACCTAGGCGTGTGAGGTATCATTTTCCACTAAATATTGGACGCTGAATCGATTCAAATGAGTCTCCATGCTGCTAGTCCGAGGAATAACTCCTGTGAACGAATTTGCAGCGTTTTGATCTAGACATCATGAAACGTGTACTGTCACATCATGGGCCCAATCTAAAAATCAAATAGGTTGACTATTTAGGGAATAATTCGCTGCGGATATCCAAAATATGGCAAAAAGATGCTGCGGTTACCTATCCAAGTAAAAACATGACGGTACTATTAGATTTTCATGCGACAGAACGGACGGACTTAGTTGGAATTCGGCTGAAATAACTCGGCAGCAGAAGTTTAACAGATGAAAAATGAGAGTCATTGAATTTTTATTAGGTAACGAAAGATGCAGGTTAGTAAAATGAAGTTCCTTTGGTTTAGGCTCGACTGTTTTGTAAGGGTGAAAACCTGAATCAATAAATTATTTAAACTGATTTCAGGTTGCACGGCCAATAAGCGGACATATTCTTTGAATGCTCATCAGCGGTCATTTTCTAACAGCGAGCTCACTTTTCACGAACAGCAATACTTGAATATTAAAATATTATACAATATTCGATTCGTTGCGAACCAAAGGTTTTTCTCGTTCAGCTTGCAGGAGAAAAGAAAAGCGGGACGCGATAGACCTACGAAGATAGCGAGTGCGGCCGAACGTGCGCATTTCGTAAACACAACTTAAAACAAGTCACCGTTTGCTCCTGCCAGCACTGGATCAGCTCAAACGAGCACGTTCGCACCGTTTTGCTTATGATATGAACGACCGCCATTTTTCACGGATCCAGTTCAAAACCTACTTCCTCCTTTGTGGCTCATGATGACGGAAATAGGCGAAGAAAATCCATCATTTTGAGGTGCGAGGTTCCTGGAGTTCGAGTTATTGTGGAGATTTTAATAATAAATAGAAATACATATGTAGGGGGAAGGAGTACATGAAGTTTGAACTGTACGGAACTCCTCAGTTCTGAAAAATGGCCACTCGAAATACCGAACTGGTTTTGGGGTTTTCCTCCGATCTGCGACCGTTGTTTGAGTTTTGAACTCAAAACTGATAGCACGCTTGACGTTCAGTACCTATGTAAGCCCACACCAGACCAACCCTCCCCCTGTTTTAGTAGTGCGTTATGGCTAGTTCTTTAGTCTTTGCTTGCGCTCGTCATATCATGGCAGATGGCAGTATCAAAATGGTTCTCCAACTTTTCTCTGTGAGCTGTAATGGCTTTTCGTTGGTTATTCATTAAATAATCAACCTAGTAAATCATGCCAGAGATCACACTCCCCGATCGGCCTCAAAATATGGCAGTACATATAGTACTGACAGTTTAACATAAGCATAATGGTTTCTCTGATGAACAACCACATAATGAAATGTCCGGTCCGCCCCCCACGCCATTCCGGTAGTAGAAAAATCATACAAGAAATCATACATTTTGGTCAGGGACATCATTCTGGCTCTAGATGGTCTCATCAAACTTATCAGCCCAATCATCCTCCACTCAATTTTAAACGCTGAATCCATTGAGATGGGTCCAGAACAGATTGGTGTCTACAGGAGGTAAGTATTTGGGCAAATGGGGCACCTAGCTACCTATTTCAAAATAGGTAGCTAGGAAAAATTTGAGATTTTTGGGTATCTTGGCGTGTGGGGTATCATTTTCCACTTGATTTTGAACGCTGGATCCATTGAGACGGGTCCCCCGACCGATTGGTGACCCCTGGGGTAGGTATGGGTCATAATTGATACCTATTGACCTATTTCAAAAGTGGGTTTTCGAGATTTTTAATTACCTAGCCGTATGGAGTGTCATTTTCCCACAAAATATTGAACGCTGCATTGATTAGAATGGTGTTTAGAATCACTGTTTTCCTCATTCTCCTGTTCCAAGGAGTTATCAACCATTGTGAAGGAATTTGCAGCGTTATGATCTAGACTTCATGTACTGATTATATTTAGGGTCAATTGGAGGGCCCTAACCGACCAAAAGGAGGGAGTGGAGAATGTGGAATTCATTATTGGGCCTAATTGTGCACCCTGGGAACCCCTAGTTTTGTGTTGTCAAGTAGCTTCAAGGTAGTTTTAGCTACATCTGTATTGTTAATTTCCACAAACATTCATATCCAGCTGTTGTTAACAGAAGTCAAATAATGAATGATTGCTCGGATCTGATTCGGTTCGAAACTCGAGGTGACGGTCAACCTGTTTTGATGCTGTTGTTACTTTACTTTTCTCTGGCTTATTGCCCCTCGCCGGCACCTCCCGTCATATGACTCATCCCCTCAGTCCGGCCCCTCAAGGGTAATGACCACCGTACTCACAACACTATTGGAGCTTCAACAATTCGGCTGATGACCGACTGGCCGTCAACTCTCGTCTGGGTTCACTTGAACGCCGCTTGAATGACTCTTATCGTCATCTGACGGGATTGTAAGGTTTCCCGCCTGCTGCTGCGTAGCCTCGCAAGCACACACAGGTGACTACGGCGAGAGCTCACAATTTCCGATAGTCATCTCCTCGTTTGTTGTCTGTTTTCGCTTCCCATTCAAACAGGCAGGCGGGGGTCTCCCATTCAATTTCCCTCTCGTTGCATTCAACGTACGCGTTCCCCAAAGACGAGGTGGGACGGGGAGACCGAAAAAGTTGCGGCTCAGTAAATTGAAAAGTAGCTCGGTAAATTGATAAATGCTGATAACGCCGCCTACGTCATTTGTCGTACACTCGCTCATCCGGAGTGTCGCGTCGTCTCGTAGTAAATTCCCTATTGATATTCAGACAACGGTATCTTCAAGCTTATCATTTCCACGTCAAACATTGATACGGATGGTACAACACTGATTCCGTGAAAGAGATCAGTTTCAAGTTTACTATCGTTCTCTCACATGGCTGGGTGGCTTGTCAAATGGATAACAATTTTGTACGAATATAAAAACGAAAATGTATTCCTCAGACAGATCTTCTCATTACCCATTAAATGGTGACACTAATTGTGTTCCCATCAACGCTGAGACTCGACGAGAACAACGAAAATCATTTATCTGAAGTACTTGATCAGTGGTACGTGTTCACAGTATTTTTACCACTTCATCTCCATTCGCAGAGTGGTATCAACTTTCTATTCCACTGGTCTAGGAAAGTAGATAACGGATCAAAGATAATTTTGTAGGGAGGGTCAGCGGAATCGGAAGGTTAGTCCGAAGACTCTAGGACACATTTTTAGGCTTTCTGATAACTAATAACCGAGAAATCGTATTACCGGCGAGGTCCCCGCCTTTATATGCTTCAATATACGTCATGATGGGCAGATCGCGTCATTCGTTCTGCGTATCTAATTTCTGTCTGAAAATCGAAATCAGATCTGAACTGAGAGACAGGAAAAGACAACAAGCAGTAATCAGTCTACGGGGAGTTCCTTAAAACGATGAAAGGATGGCTCATCAATTATTCTGTTCTATATCGCGAAATCTTCAAAGGATGTGCACCAGATCCTGTGATTGATGAGTGTTGACCCACTCCACCAATAGTCCGTTACTTCAAAAGATAGGTTCCTAACAAATTGCCACACTTGACAGACGCTGAGACAATTTTGGCTAGGTAATTTAATGTAAAGTTTGACGAATGCATTGGTTTGGGAGGCAACCATGTAGGAGACGTGTTTATAAAACCAAACAATTTTGCTAAACGTTGCATAACTTATAACGAATTTGATTGGTCCAACTTTCTAGGAATTTTTCTGATTTTAAATGAAATCTTATTATGCTTATAATAGATGTAATGCCCCTGCCTTAAAAGATAGCATCGTATCACATAAAATCCTGAATTTGCTGTGGGTTCTTACGTATGCTTGAGCTATGAACTGATATCAGGATCTTGGTCTGAGTGAAGCTGCTATTGTTGCATGGAGCTAAATCTTTCCACAGCAGAAGTCATATATTAATTTATGAACATCAAGTGCACGAAACCCAGTTTACTCAAAGAACATCATGACTGAACTTGTGGCATCTTGGTCTTTGTACTCGAAATATAATATACCTACTGAATTTGGATTCAGGTTCACCTCATTCGAGGTTCGCCTCCGCTTTGCCGTTACCTATAATTTAAATAACATCAATTTATTCACATTCACTGATCATTCACGTTTCTTTTGTTTCATTTCTACTGCGCATGACGAAATACTGATGATTTATTCCTGCCCCAGTGCTGCAGAATGTGAAAAATTAATTTAAAGCTGGCAAGCCCCAAGGTTCGTTGACTCGCCTTTAATTATCCCATTTTTAAAACAAATTAATATGCGCGAGTTCCAACTTGAACGACACCTCTCTGAAATAATCGAGTTTTTGAGTTGAACGTGAAGTTCCTCGTCGAACAGGGGCGCCAGAGCGAGCGCTCGACCAGCGAAGCGGGGGATTGAACCTTCAAACTGAGGCCACCGAAGCCGAACACTGCCGAGCCGGGCCGAGGACGGGCCGAGCCTCCGCCAGCTCGGGAAATTTCCCAACTCCGACCGACCCAACTTCTGCGTCTCTCGGCGGGTTTTGACGCCAGGTAGAAAGCGGCGGCGGAATATTCGAAATCCCTGCAACGAAAGGCACGTCCCATTTGAAACAACTGAACGACTCACGTTCCCGTATGAGTGTAAAATGATGCCTCCAATATCATGTAAAATGATAAATTATTG